>JABUQX010073886.1:0-45574 GCA_015478945.1 Trachelipus rathkii | reverse complement strand
GGAGGGAGGAGAAGTAATCTATTAATCTATAATAGATAGATATGTTAATATTATTATTATTATATAATATATATGATATAATAGTAATATAGTATTAATAGATAGATAGATAGATAGATCATGAAATTTATAGATTATAATAGATTATAATAGAATTATATATATAGATATTAATAGAATAGATATATATAATATTAGTATTTATAGATTATATTACATAGATAAAGATACATACTACTCCAAGATAAAGAGTAATCAACAGCACCCCCATGTCGAGTGAGAATAAGAGCTATACCTCCATTCTGTGAGCCCTCTATTCTCTTCTCCTATAAGTTTCTGAGAAAAAAAAGATGATGCGTAGCCGGATGATCTCGTTGTACGCTTTATGGTACAGTACATCCTTAGGGAATTATGCTATTCTCAACTAAAGGTTTCCACCAGTGACCAATATAAGGTAAACTAGCACCTTTTCCATAGAGCCACCTCTTAGTACTTTTCAGTTCTAGATTCTAGAACCCTAGAGTTTTTCTGAGAGCGCCTGTTACGACATTCGAGTCGTAGAAGCGCACTGTTCCTAACATAATCATCTCGATTATGTACTCGTTGAAAAACCATAAAAACTAAAATATAGTCGTCAGAGATAGATTTAACCTAACCCTCTATTATTTACATAAGAAATAAATAATATATATTCATGATACGCAGAATTTAAATAATAGTATATATATTGATTAATTATATATATTATATATAAAGATATAGAATAAGATATGATAGAGATATGAATAAATCTTTATGTATAGTTAATCATATATAGATATATATATATAATTAATTATAATATGTATTCATGTACATATAGCTTATTATATAATATATACTATATATTAAACTATAATATATAATATAGATATAGTTGAATAAATTATTATTATATTTATAATATATATAGTAAAAGTAATATATATAGATATATATAAGATATAGTAGATATATAGATTAATAGATATATATATTAATATATAGATATATTATATATAATTAATATATTATAATATTATATATAGAATATATAGGTAAATAGCTATAACACAAGTAGAAACATTTGTTGTATTTTGCGGAAACAATGAATTCAATTGATGAGTCTAATGTTTTTACATAATAAGTATGTTTATTTGAACTATTTTTACTTGTTTTATTATAATATTTTTTTTCATGTTCCTTACATTATTAATAAGATTTGGAATAAGGTTTAGTTCCGATATAGAACTCGCAGCCGTATAATATAACAGATTAATGGTGGGTGGCTATCACAGAAGTTGGCACATAATTAAAAAAGAGTTTTATTTACGATTAAAGATTATATATACAAATCTAAAATAGCATTAAGATAATGATGTCAGATAGTTTATTGAAACACTATAATGTCTTATGGGAAAGTATTTGTTGACATAAGTTAATTTACCTTTTAGTAATATTAAATGTTACTTGATAAAAAAAATCGTTTTCAAATTTATAAACATTAGATAAATAAATTTATCAGTTTAGATATTTTGTTCGATAACGAAAAAGAAAATTGACTTCATCTTCATGGACTATTATTAGTGATAAAATTAGCTCTAGGTAATTAGTATAAAGCTTATTTCTTTTGGAGGTGGTAAAAAGAATAAAATAATAGGAATAAATACCAGTGATATAAAAAATAAAAACATAATATTGATTACCTATTTGACACGTTGATTTAAAATACACTTTTTAGTAACTTAAACATACAAATTAACAAAACATTATAGGATATCATTTAGTAAATAATTATATAGATTAATAGATATATAATGATATATATTATAATAATAATATATATATATATATAATAAAATATAAAAGTAAGTGATTAAAAATTTTGTCTTTACATACTAAAATATTTAATTAACCTAATATATAAATTTTATAATTAATATGCTGTGTGTGTGTGTTTGAGTTTGTTCGTGTGTGTGTATTGTAAGTATTAAACCTATACGTATATGATAGTGAAATAAAATTGCTCCTCCGTGGCTTTTCAATTTATATAAGAGCGCTAGAGATAATGTGACAAACATAATTTGATATCATTTATAATTTGAGGCGTTTAGAATATGTTCGGTCACGATCATACGCGGCTAAAACGGAACGGCACAGATTTTATAATACAGATATCTGAGAGAGAGAGAGAGAGAGAGAGATGAGAAGAGAGAATAAGAGAGAAAGAGAGGAGGAGAGAGAGAGTAGAGAGAGAGAAGAGAGAAGACGGTAGAGTTAGATGACGGGGAAATGGAGGAAGATACAAGGAGAGAAAGAGAAGGGACGAAGAGAAAGATTAGAGGAGGGAAGAGGAAGGAGGGAGGAGAGAGAGAGATGGACGGCGATGGAGAAACATGGATGAAGAAGAGCGGAGAGAGAGAGAGATGAGAGAGAGATGAGAGAGAGAGAGAGGAGTAGAGAGAGAGAGATGAAAAAACATTATCATTATGATCAGTACAAATACGAAACTCTTATGACCTAAATATTCCTGGAATCAAACATCTGTTATACTTGAAGTTAGATTAGTACAACTTGAAGTCGGCAGTTTTAGTTGCTATTCTATTTAACAATATATAATTATAATTTAAATTACGATTATATTTTAATTTTTAGTTATTATTTATTATATTATATTCATTGATGGTATTTATGTATAAATTGATTAGAAATATATATTACTTGAATTTGTGATTTGCAGTTTAAATAAATTAACTTATATTTTTTTGAGAAAATATAGTATATGAATATAATAGATATAATATATATTATATTTATATATATATGAATATTGATATATTATTAATATTGATATAATAATTTAGAAATAAGTAATTAAAGATTAGTAAGTAGATATTAGATATTAGATATTATATATATATAATATATTATAATAATACATATATAGAGATAGAATTATATAGTAACTAGTTAATTGATGTATTTAGTCTCATCAGATAAGGATAATACTAGCTTAACTATATATATATATATAGTTAAGAATATTATAAGTAATATATTGAGTATGTATATATAGTTATAATACATGAGATATACTTAGATCGATATATATATATAGATTAACATAAGACATATATAGTAATAGTTATATATATATAGAATATATATATAGTAAATATAACAAATATTTAATTAATATAATCGATAGATTTATATATATATAGATATATTATATTTATAGTAATATATAATATATATTATGAATTAATAAGTTAATTCAGTAATATAGAATTTACTATAATAATAATATAACGTATATAAGAATAATATATTGAATATGTCATGTATTAACTGACTACAAAGTACTTGGAAAAAGAGGTGGGTGTGATGATGAAACGGATATAATATGATATTAGATATATAGATATAGAATAGTATAGAATATATATTATAAGATATAGATTAATAGATACTAATATAGATAAGATATATATATATCGATAACTAAGCTAGATCTTATGATATATAGATAGTTGTACCTAATGAACTCTCAATGATATTAGATCATATATATATATAGAAAAGTACGTAATCATATAATTTATAACGACTCATAGAGTGATATAGGATAGCACACCAAAGTATAGCGATCCCGTATAATGATATGTAGTACAGTAAATTTCCCCACTGACTTAAAACAACGATCACCCTAGTTAAGAGAGTTAAAGACAATAACGATACCGACGCTATCGAGCCAACTTAAATTGAGGATTTTATTGGCTTAGAAACATATGTTAGAAACTACAGATAATCTTCATATATTAAGTATTTCTTCGCGAGCTACATTATGAAAAATAGACAGATTCGTGTCTATCTTTACATTGTATGATGCCGTCCTTGCTCTCATGAACGAGCATTGAGTATACCTCAGTATTATTCGCTAAGAGCATGTGTAGCATTCATTATGATATCTTTTAATCATATTATTTCTTAATATTAGATATTATATTATATAGATAGATATATATTATATATAATATATATAATATATATAGTAATATAAATTAATAGATAGATAGATTTATAGAAAAATGGATATTTATCGTTTTATTAATAGATAGATATATATTAATATGATTATTATATATGAATTTTTTGGCATAGATTAGATTAATAGATTTTAAATATAGGTAAATGAATATATAGAAAATAAGATTAGATTAATAGATAGATTATACTGTATAGATATTATAGATAGATAGATAGATACAGAAAGATAATATAGAATATATATATATGATTATATGATTATATAAAACTATATATAAAGATATATATAGATATATATAGATTAATAGTAATATATATATATATAATGATGAAATTTATTGGAAAGTAATCAGATACGAATAATATAGAATAGATATATAGGTGAGATGAAGAAAAGGATAGATTATAGATTATTATTATATATTGGAGATTATAAAGATATGTAAGGAGGAGGAGGGATGTTACGTGAATGGTTTATAAAGCCATGTTGGTGGTTAGAGTATAGAAAATTGGTTATTATTAGTGTATAAAGTATTAAAAAATGATAGAAATACCGATAAATGTAAATAATGAAATTGTATATTTTAATACATTTTCTTTTGACACCTAAAATATTTGCTTTGCACATATTTTGTCTGGTAATTAGAGGGATTTTATTTTTTATTGTATATTACTTTAAATATTTGTTTAGTGTATTTAAAAAAATAACCATTTTAGGTGGAGAGGACGAATACTTCTGGAACAGTCCAGAGTGGAAATAGGTCATTTTTTATTAATTGATGCTAGATGAAAATGATTAGATTGTATGTTGTATGATGTATCCAAATATGCATGAAAATATAGCATGCTATTGAGAATGGATATGGTAATAACAGAAATAGTAAATATGTACCAATAGATTAATATATAGCTATAACGGTGTATATTTGACAGTACAGTATTATATTATTATATGATTATATATTAATATATATTATATAATATAGTAATAGTATAAGTACTTATTTTGTTTTAAATATTTAATAGAATATATATATGAATATATATATGATATATATATTTTATATAGAATAGAATATGAGTAATTACATTAGAGAGCAGGTTGAAGAATCAGTGTCCCAATATCTAGGCCAAATAAACCAAATTAGATACATTAATAATATAATAATTAAATTATAATAATATATTATATATAATATATAATAATGTATAAAATTTAAATTATATAAATATTATAAAAAAATAAATTATATAAAATATATATATTTATATATTATAAATATATATCTAGGAGATTAATTGTAATAAATAATGTGATATCAATTTCCCATTAATTACCGAGTAAATAATAAATATGTAAATTAAATAATCATATTTTTTCCAATCACTTCTCGTGCAACCTGCTCGACATGGAAGAGCACTCCATTAGAATAAAGACGTTATAAATAATAAATTATATATTAATAATAAATATATCAAATATTAAAGATTAATAATATATTAACTACTATAATTAATATATTTGAGTACCTATATATAATTCATAATATATATAGTATATATATATATATATTATATTGCTCGTGACCGTACCCCCCTAAATTGAATATTTTGTAACCGTTAACTATTTTAATTACACTTTACTATAATATATTATATTAATATAGTATATAATATATATATCTAATATTATATACACTATATATATTATATAATATATATATTAATTATATATATATATATATACAATATTATATACTCATAATATATATAATTTAATATACAAGACATAATTGTACTAGTAATTATTATATTGTTATAATAATAATATTTATGCTTCTTTTAATGATATATTAATTTTCATTTTAAATAATAATTATCCTTTTCTTTTTTGTAATAAAATTATATATATATATATATATAAAATTAACACCACCTAGAATTATAATATATATATTATATATAATATATATATATATATAATTTAATATAAGAGTAATAGATAAAAATAAATGTAATAATGCATTAATTATGATCCAATTAATAAATTAAATTATATAATTTTAATATAATATAAATATTAATATAGAATATTATTATATATAAATAATTCATATTATAATAATATTCTCATTATTATATTTAAATATTTTGAAAAAAAATCATAAATAAAATGTTAGTAATTCTAAAATAAAATATTATGCAATTTAATTATTATAAAATAACCAACTTCAACTGACTTTTAAAACTGAAAACAATATCTTCAAGATCCAAACATATTAATGGGTAAAAAATTAACATAGAATAAGGACCGCACCAGAGACGTGTCCTGATTGTACTCGTATTATACTTACCATATACCTCTCGGTCGTCCTCAAGACTTTTAACGATAGCACACCTCTTGGCGAAAGCTGTAGAAGCTGCAGAAGCAGCGTGGATAGATGTAGTAGGAGGAGCAGAAGACCTTTGATAAAGAGGAAGAGAAAACCACCTACTGCCATTAACATTGTTATACTGTTACATGTAAAAGATATAGGAAATGACTATCGGATAAGTTAATTTTATTAAAACAGGGTAATTATAATTGCAACTGGTGATATAATGCAGTAAAAGTAGGTGTTTCATACTCAAAACTACAAACCAATCCAGAAGCATTCAAAAAATTGAAACAGGCCTTATTTATATAAGCAGCTTCATAAAGGAGTCATTTTTATGGAGAAGTATTTTTGGACAGAACTTGTGGCACAGAGGAGGTAGGTCCTGAAACCGAGGTTAGTAAAGAGGTTTGTGATGCGGTAGCCACGGGAGCCGGAGGGACCGGAGCCGGCAGCCGGAGCCGGAGCCGGAGCCGGAGCCGGAAGCCCGGAGTAAGCCGGAGAGGAGATACTGGAAATTTTAAAATTGTGAAGCTGGAGTAGGAGCCGGTAAAAAAATTTTACTGGGGATCTTATTGGAGTGTTGGTGATAATAAGACAGAATCGAGAGATGTTTTTGTTTCCGTTCCATATGTATGGTGTTTGGGCAATTTCGAGAGATGAGGATTGTCAGAGGGAGTGGATTTTTAAGAGAAGAAACCGCACGCATATTTGATGAGTGATTGAAGGAAGTATGTAGGTATTTGAATGATGAAGGAGAGATGCCAGCACGTTATGGTCATGTAGTATCGCATGCACGAGTGAACTGAGATTTTTTCCTTTTATTTCAGCACCCAACTGTGTTACTATCTCTCTTGTTTATATCGAATGTTTAATGCCTATAATAGGTGTGTATTTTGCGCTACTCTTAATAAAGTTAACAATTACATTACAATCATCATAAGCATACTATTTCATCAGATCGAGTCAATATATAGAACGTTAATAATTGATATTATATTTATGAATAAATGTTCAACTTATCTAGTTATGCGAATATATTATATTATAGTTAATTGCTTTTTGTTAGTTTTTTGATTGAATAATAGAGATAGTTAACAACAGCCATCAATTATTTGTATCTTGCGTTCTATTTCTTTCTTAGTTTATTTATTTTGTTTTTTTTGTTATATGTAATATTGATATTGTTTAGTGATATTCTTTGTTTCAATGTTACCAATCCCAGACTTTTTTTCTGATCAAATTCTTACTAATCTATAAATTAACTAAATATTAACTCTACGTTTCCTTGAATTTCACGAAAGTAAATAATATAATAAGTAATAAAATAAAATAAAATTCAGATTTTCTATTTATATTATTAATGAAATTTATATTCTTAATCTATATTCTTATATCTATTCTTAATATAATATATTGGGTTGATTGCTTTATAGATGAGTAAAATCTACTTTATTAAATTTCTGATCTTCAATCCTTTTATAAGGTTAATTAAATTTAAACTTTATTGTTGTAATGAACGGTATTACGAATTTAATATTAAAATATAAAAAGCAATCTAAATAATTAAATAATAAATTTTATAAATAATAACTCATAATCAAACTCTTAGACATCAACAACTAATAATAACTAATAATAACTTTCCCCATGCAATTTTTAATAATTTTCTTATTATTAATGATTACGTTAATTTACTTTCTATTTTAAAATTTTCGGTTACTTTTGTCTTAAAATTTTTATTAAATCTTATAATTAATTATCATTAATAAGCACAATTATGAAACTATCCTATTTTATACTTATTTAGTTTTAAATAAATGGTGAATTTTTAATAATATTTCTATATACTACTACAAGGTAATAACTTATCTATTCTTTCTAGTTTTTATAATATTTATCATTAAAACTATTTTTAATCTTTTTGTTTACAAAATAGAAAGTTTTTTATAAGTTAATTAATTTTAACTCTAATCTTGAGGCTTAATGCTTTCTTAATAATAATAAAGATTATATATATTACATACAAATTAATTTATTAATAATAGTCTTTCCTTTCTATAATTAATAATATTATACCTTATTATTATTTAATTTTCATCCCCTATCATCTATAGTCTTATAGAAACATTAAGGAAATAACAATTCTCTTCTCAATGTCTTTTATTTGAGGTTCAAGTATTATTTAATTTATCATTACTTGCCAGATGTTCTAATTCACTTTGATTTAATTAATTTTAAATTTCTATTTATATAATTCTATTTTTTATAAGCAAGCTATAATAATTTTTTAATAAAATTATCGCAGCGTTTCCCAAAATATATAAACTTTCTAACATTACGTTACCCACCCATATTTCTTTCTTTTCTTTTAACATTGATTTATTAATAGTTATTAAATATTAATACAAATATTGACTTAATATTTGATTATACCCCCCTTCAGGAAATGTCAGGACCCAACGACGTTTCTTTGACAGAATTTTATTTCTTAATACATTCTTTCTCTCTTTTTATCTTTATCTACATAGTCACTTTCATATTTTCATTTAAATTCAATATTCTTCTCATAATTTACTTTAAATCTTCTTCACTATCCATAATGATATTTAGATTCAGGATCTTTGTGACTTAATGTTCCTGAATTAATTATCGTCGAATAACGAATTCATTGCTAACTTTTGCTTAGTATAGAGATGGTGTGTGTATTTAATGTAATGTGGTATACGGATTTATCTTTATAGATAGACTTTAGATATGTATTTAATAAATTTCCATGAGTAGAATTCTACTTCTTGATTATCGAGTATTATTGCCAACTCACTAGAATTAGATATGTATGACTTATATATCTTTATACTTTTCGATATGATATCTAGTCTTTCTTCTAGATAGTCATTCTTGTCATTTAGTACTTTTAGATAACGATAGATTATCGATATGATAATAGATTCTTTAGAATATTGATAGACTATGATAATATCTAGATAGCAATAGATCTTATTTGACTACGATTTCACTTCTTGAGAATTTTATCCACTTTTCCGTATTTATCTTGACCAGATTAGATCTTTACTTTGCATTTATCGATACTGATATTAGATTATTGATAGATTTATAGTGTATTAAAGTTATTTATTGATAGATAGATAGATTTATGACTAGTATTAGATAGTGACTTACGTTTAGACTAGTATCTTTATCTTATATAATGATCTTCACTTTCGTATCGTCTGATGCTATGAGTAGACGGGCTCTTTATATATCTTTTCTTCCTTCTAATTTCCTATTGTTCTACTTGCTTTCTTATCTTATATATTCATTCGATTATGCCATCAATTTATCTTACCATTAGTATATTAGTTAAATTCTATACTAACTAGGCGAAGAATTTCAATTTTTCCTTTTAAAATGGAGTGGGAAACAGAGGATAAATAAAAAAAGAAAAGACACACGCTGAATGATTTTAGAGTAAAAAGTGACTCAGGTGATAAGTAGTAATAAATAAAAAATTCTATTAAATGAAAATAAATTTATCTAAAACTATATAAATATAATAAATAATTATTCTTTCAATTCCAAAAAAGCACGTACTATCATAATTCATATAATAGAGAGCTAAAAAAATTTTATGCAAGACGGTATTTATTTTCAGTAATTAAAAAAATAAAGACACCACTTTAGTGATGAAAAGCACTTAATGAAACACTAAAATACACCAAGATAGCAAAAAATAAATTAAATTATTTATATACATCACATTAGAGCATGCAAATGGAAACAAATATTTGAAAGTTTGACAAGATATGAATCATGCTCAGTAATGAGAATTCAATAATTCAATGAATTTACAATCAACTATATACAATTAATAATAATGTAAATAATTATTATTAATATAATAAAAATAAAAATAAGGTTGCTTAGAAGCTCAGAATTCATTAAAATAAACATGATTATAATAATTAAATCAATTTAAAAATAAAATTAATAATAATTATATCAATATATAATATAATAATAATATAGGTAAAATTCATAACCAATGGTTAATAGATATAATTATAGTTAAGTAAGAAAAGTAGTATGTAGATTCCGACAAGATCTCTTCCCACTAGCGTAAAACAATTTTAAACGGATGGGGAAATATTGCAGCTTATTAAATAGTTATTGAGTTTCCTTGTCATCTTTTATTTTGATAGGTTCGTTGAGTGAATTCCGTTTAATAAAAAGATATCCATTTTCCATATAACAGGTATTTACAGCTGCGGATGATCCTTCTTAATAGTCAGTGCTTTAAAATAACAATTCTCTCTGAGAGGGATAAGCAGTTCGTTACAATATGCTGTCGCTTTAATCGAGACAAGCTTGAAAAGTTAGCTTTTAAATTTCTATATTAATTTAAACCTAAGGAACTAATTTGATTTGTGTTTGCCAGGTTTTTTTCCCAAGCTGTAGCTTCACGAAATTATCATACTCGTTTGTTTTTGATTTTCAATTTTCCGTCAAGGTGCTGATATACTGTTGATTTCAATTCTCTGTTTCACTTCCTGAGGCATTCTCTAAACCACTTAAAACCAACTTTTTAATGTTTTTGATGAAGGTTTTCTTGCATTTGCTCAATATTTTGGACTGAAGCTTGGATTTCAGATATGCTTGATATTTCTGCCGCAGTATTTGAAGCCTCTTTGCTTTCCGATTCTAATTTGTTCAATTTACATTTCAAATCAGTAATTTCTTTATCTTTTTCTTTATCTTTTTGTTTATTAATCTCTTTAAATTCATGAAAAGCAATTTTAAGTGACGCTAATTCACTTTTTAAATCATTTATGGTAGAAATCAGGTCCGAATATTCTGTAGCAACCGTTTGCTCTTGAGTGTTGGGGAATGGGGAGGGAGGTGTAAGGGGCATTAAGGAGGGGGGTGTTTTAAGGAGTTCATTTTCCTGGGAAACGGTCAGACTCAGACTCTCGAGGGAAAAGTCATCCTCTTCGTCCTCTGTTTCATAGTTGCCAATTGTATTTTATTTTTCTCTTCTTATTTTGTTTCCCATTATATATTATTATTGTTAGACTCCCATGTTGTTGTTATGGTTTTTGGCGTTGGGTTTTATAAGGATCATTGTACTTTTTCTTGTTATGTATTGGTTTGGTGGTGTTGCTTTTGCTATTTGATTCAGTATTGGTCATTTGGGTTGCTGGCAGCTGCCATTGCGTCATAATCGTGTTTCTGAGTGTTCGCCAATTTATGGATGACTTTGTAGATTTGATAATGGCTTGTCAAGAAAAAGAATTACGCCTGAATTTATAGCCCTGTATTTTAATTTCAGATCTTTATGTGACACTAGATCTTAAGTTAATCATTAATCGTAATGTGGGGCAAAAGATACAGCTACACATTTGTATATAATATTTACATCAATACAGAGAGAAATGCATAACACGTCCACTCACCACAATGTCAGCGACTATAATAATTATTAATAATAAATAATAATAATAATATAATAATAATAATAATAATAATAATAATAATATAAATAATAATAATAATAATAAGTAATAATAATAATAATGATAATGATAATGATAAGATAATGATAATTGATAATGATAATGATAATGATAAGAATGATAATGATAATAAATAGATAAGATAATAATAATAATAATAATAGATAATAATATAATAATAATATAATATAATAATTAATAAAAAATAAACATAATAATAAGATTATAATAATAATATAATATAAATTATAATTATAAAATAATAATTAATATAAAAATAATAAGAATATAATAATAATAATAATAATAATAATAATAATAATAATAAGATAATAGTATTACTAATATTAATAATAATAAATAAAATAATAATAATAAAATATAATAATAATAATAATAATAATAATAATAATATATAATAATATAATAATATTAATAATAATAATAATAATAATAATAATAATAATAATATAATAAAATAATATATAAGTATAATCATAATAATAATAAAATAATTATATAATAATAATAATAAATAAAATAAAATATAAAAAAATATGAAAATAATAATATATAATAAAATAATATAATCATAATATAAAATAATATATAATAATAATAATAAAATAATAATAAATAATAAATATAAATAATATAAATCAATAATAATGTAATTATGATAATAATAATAATAATATAATAAATAAGAATAACAAAATGTATGAAAAAGTAGTAATTTTTTTCGTTGCTATTATTTATTCTTTTATTGTATATTATTATTATATTATATTAAATTATTATTAATTATTATTATTATTATTATATATTATATTATTATTATTATTAATTATTATTATTATTAATTATTTATTTTAATATTTATAATATATTGTTTATTATTATATTATCATTAATTATTATTATATTATATAATTTATAATAATTATTACAATACGTCAGCTTAAGGAGACACATCAATCCCACCTGCCTCAATTACCACGGTGTCCCTGCAGCGGCTCCATACTTGGGCCACTATTCTTAATAATATACAAATACTTTCACAATGTTGTCACAATTCAATCACAACTTCAGTATGCGATGACACTGGCAAGCCTTAAATATCAGACCGTAATATAAACACACTTACGGCCAAAGTAAATAATGAACTAAAAAACATTATAATGGTAGAGGCAAACCAGACTCTCCTAATCTCAAAAACATTACCTAATAATAACAAATCAAAAGATTTCTATTTCAACTAAATGTAAGAGCAAAAGATATAATTATAAATCGTCTATCGTCTGCCAAGATTAGGTGTTATCCTTGGCGACAAGCTTTCTTTCAAAGAACACATAAATACTCTCATTATAGCAAAATATCCTATGCTAACTGATGGCAATTCATTAAGAAACGGAATTTGTGTCCAAAACATTTTAAAACCTTTACTATAGTCTTGTTTATCGCATCTACTCTATTGTCCTTCTGGTTAATTGGGTTGTGCAAGTGGAATACCTGCTACAACCTTAATCGTTAT
This sequence comes from Trachelipus rathkii, assembly GCA_015478945.1. Classification (NCBI taxonomy): domain Eukaryota; kingdom Metazoa; phylum Arthropoda; class Malacostraca; order Isopoda; family Trachelipodidae; genus Trachelipus; species Trachelipus rathkii. The sequence goes on along the minus strand of JABUQX010073886.1, from coordinate 32,084 downwards.
GGGCAAAACAAAACATAAAATCGTGAATAATCTAGGGCCTCGGTACTACCCGTGAACACACACCACCACTATCTCAAAAATTTTGTCTTTGCAAAACTTCCACGATATTTACACACTACAGTAAGTAGTCATATCTTTAAATCCACAAAAGGAAGATTTATATTTTTTTGTCAAACAAATGTACAAAAACCAAACGTTAAGAACAAACAATCTCCGGTAGCACAAATTCCCTTACTTTAGACAAAGCGAAATTCACCTTAACGAAACCTCGGAGGGCTATCTCATATTAGGGCATAGAATTGTGGAATAATCTCCCAAAAATGTTTCAGGAATCACTCCACCATTGGCCGTTTCGTAAAATATCAGAAAACTCCTTATTATCAAATATAACTCGTAACGAGGGCATCCTTACCACACGTTAAGTCCTATTCTTCATCAGTTGGTAGCGATTCCTTAGCTATTATTCAAACTTCATGAATTGCTCTATTATCTTCTCTATTATCATTTTTATGTATAAAAAAATATTAAACTGTTTAAAGACTAATTTAACAATATCACTAATATATAATGAAAACTAATAGTATAGGAATGGTTGAAACTAGTAGCATTGTTAATTATAGATATAAATTTATTCTAATCAAAAATATTTATTTTATATTATTTTACTATATTATTATATTATGTAATTAGATTAGAAAATTAATTAATATAATTATATTTTATTAATTTATTTATTATTTAATTATATATTATATAATTATTATAATAATTTATTATATATTATATTTAATTATATTATTATATATTAATTATATAATTTTATATTAATTTATTATATTAATTTATAATATCATCAAGCATAATCTATATTAATTATACTTTAATTTTTAACATTCAATTCATTGTTAAATTTTTATTAATGAAAATGAATATTGAGACAGGATCTTTAAAATATTCAAGTGATAAAATATTAATTATAGAGTTTATTTATTTATTTATTATTTCTTTAAAATAAATATTATTTGTTATATAATGATTTATATAATATAAAATTTATAATTAATTATAAGTAATATTTATTATTTATACTATCTGTTCTCTATAATTATAAAATATCATTATTATAGTTTTTTTATATTTAAATATATTATTATTAAACTTATTCTATATTATTAATTATTTTATAATATAATATATATATGATTTTAATTTTATTTTTATTTATTATTATAATATAAATATATGTTAAAGATATAAGTATTATTAATATATTTATAGTTAATATATATAATGTATTAAAATATTTCGCAATATGAACTTAAATTATCTATTATATTATATATGCTCATTTAGTTTGTTTTAGGGCTGAAATCATTTTACTCTGTCTTACTTAAACCACCCTATGTTATTAAACATCTTCCAAAGAAAATCACGCGAGATTAATGTTGTTAATTTTGTTTCATTTTATATTATTTGCTTTTAATTATATTCTTTTAGTATAAAAAGAATTAATAATATTTGGGGAGAAAAAAGGGGATATGAGGTACTGATTATGCTTTTATTTTATATTTTTAATATAAAACTAATTATAACCTATTATATTATATTTATCATTATTATTTATGTTTTTCTATATTATTTACTATTTTATTTATTATTATTGTTATCTTATTAGTTGCAATGATTCTTGCACCTCCATCACTTATATATACAATGCACTACTAATCTAATCACAACATAATACCCACTAACACTACACATATTATATAAATATTATTACTATTATTTAATTATATTAATCTATTATTGATTATTATTATTATTGCAACAACAAATCAACCTCTCTGTTGAACTTCTCCTATTATTATTATTATATTATTATATTATATATTATTTATTATATATTTTTTATTACTGTTCAAGCATAGTGGTATCAATGGCATATGGCAACTCGTTTACCTATGAAATTGTCTAATTTTTGCCTTTATTCATCTTTAAAGTTATCATTCTGTTAGAGAATTATTTTTCTTTTTGAGGTATCCATAGGAGCGCTCAATATATATATATTATTATAATTATAAATTAATTATTATATATTAATTATTATAATATATTATTATTAATTATTAATTTTATTTATATATATATATTTAATTATTATAATTATAATTATTAATATTTTATTATTATATTTATAATTTATATATATATGTTTATTATATATTATTATATAATTTATTTGTCTTCTATATTGCTTGGGAGTGAAGGCCAAGAGGCCTTACATCAATTACTTTTCCAGACCATATGTTATACAGAGAGAAAAATATACTAATTAATTTACAACTATCACAACTAAATTAATTTTTAAGCTATTAGTTGGTCATTATGAAAACTCTATATTATCAATATTTTATTAGTTCATTTGCTTAATTAATATTAATTATAAAATTGATAATGTTATTATTATTATTATGATTATATTATTACTATTATTATATAAATATTTAACAATTATTTATTATTAAAATAACTTATTTTGCATAAAATTTATGTCGAATTTTACTATTCTGAGCGTTTTATGAAAATTAGTAGTTTTGCTTAAAGTCTATAAAAAAATAGTTATATGCAAAAAATAAAAAATAATAAATTCATTCGTTTGTCAAGATTAATACCAGTAGTAATTCTTCAAATATTAATGTATAATTATTATTAATATTAGATGAACCCACTAGAGTTAATATTTCTACGTTCAAAAATGAGATATATTGGGCAAGAGTAATTAGATGAGATTGTGTGAATTATGCTATTCTCACAATAGCTTTTTCACGTTTACAAAGAATTGGAAGTGTAAACGACTGTAAGATGTTCGGATTTGCCCCAAGAGGAGAGTTTGTCCAACTGTCCATCTGTAATAATAACACACTATAGTTAATAATTATTATGATTAGGACTAAAGGACAGAAGTGATTGCATACAGATCGTAATCGAGGAAAATTGTAATGTGAGAGATACATCTTAACTAGAATATCGATCAAAGAGTCTGCGGAGAAGACTTGAAAATGACCTCTCAAGATACGATCACTCTAGAGAATGTCAATTTTTCAATATTTAACAGTATTGGGACGAGTAAACGACAATTCGACTCCTCCAAATTAATTGAGTAATGATTAAGTCAACTTGAATGGTGGAAAAATATTATTCGAATGTATAGTAAAGATTCGGTAAAACACACTTCTATTACTTTTGGATAGCTTATATTTTACTAATTTAAAAAACTAGTATTAATCTCCTACTATCCAGAAAATAGATTCCCCCATACTAAAAAAACAGATAAAAAAAAAAAAAATAAGACAGAACGAAGTTTACTGAGTTTTCGAGATGTAATAATTATGAGGAAAAGTTATGTATGAGTATTTAGCAAGAAGAGATGAAAGAAGCTTGGAAAATGAGAGATGTTTTATTTGTAGGAGTCGAGACTTGAAGTAACATGACCTATTGTTTTTCTCACTCTCCTTCATCTTTTATTTGACTCATTAATCATTCACAAGGAGTAAGATAAGAATTTGTATGAGATATTAGATTACTCCATAAAGCTTACTACTTGCTAGCTTTTGATACTACTTATATTTGTTGCTGAATTGGAACTAAATCTATCTCTTTTTTCAAATATAAGTTGTAAAGGTAATGGATAATGAAGGTGATTACTGATGGAAATCAATCGGACATTCTGAGGATGATGGATAGATGAAGAAATGAAACAGCTCAAATGGAAAGATAGACGCTCATTTAAAAAAAAAAAAAAAGTCGAAAAAGGGTTGACAACATAAGTATGCGGCGCAGGACTCTCTCTAAGTGTTATGACCCACTAATGTTTGATCCTTTTTATACCCATCAGGCATCGAATGTGGCTGTCACCAACACTAGTTTATTTATTACTTAAGAATTTCGAGTGAATAAATACTGTAACACAGAAACTATTCAGACCCAAAGGACAAATGTAAGTAAAAAAAAGGATATTGAAAGACGATGAAAAATAAAAGTATTGTTCTAGAGAGTAAGATTTTTTGATCAACTCACTCTACTTCAGACTCTGTCGATTAAGCTTTTCGTTCATATTGGCTATGTAGCTCCATTGAGAATAGGGAACACTCGAATCTGAGTAAAATTATGCACTTAAATTAGTAGGAAATGCAAAAGAAAGAGATCAGTGAGATTGTGGAAAAAGTTCGAGTACTGAATAGAATGACTATTTAGAATATTTAAGTTGTTTATCTATATTTATTTTTTGTTAAAGATAGTTAAGTTTCCAAAACATTAAAATATAATTGCTACCGTAGCCAAGGATATACTTTACGTAATTAATAATTATATTAATTATTTATTTAATTAATTAATTAATAGTTTATTTATTATTTAATTATTAATTATTATATTTATTATTATTAATTTAATATTATTAATATTATTATTATTAATTATATTATATTTATTAATATTAATTATTATTATATTATTATATATTATTTAATAATTATATATATTATTTTCTTACTATTTAGTATTATTAATTTAATTATTATATTATATATATAAATATTATTATAATTATTAATATATATTATATATATAAATTTAATATTATACATTTGTGTTTGTGTGTGTTTTGTAATATAAATGGACTGGTTGTATGTTTGTACGTGTGAACATTGTTTCATGTATGTATACACGCGTCAGTACTAAGAATGTATGTATATACCAGTTAGTTTGTATACGCGCACATTTCTTTGTTGCAAATAAAAGTAATGTAGGAATTGAAGAAAATATATACTGCTATATTCTTATTAAGCGCAAATTCAACAGTTTTGTTGGTGATGCATTTGAAATTTGTAAATTAAAGTTATATTTATCAATAACAATTTCCTCATCGAGCTTTACGGATCAAATGAAATGCTCAAGAAAATTTACTTATCCGATATTTACGTCTACTAATCGATAAGCGTGAGCGCTTGTAAGATTGCTATTTCAATTTATTTTTTAAAGGAATTTCTGATTTTTATAAATGCATTATTATTATTATATATTATTATTATACATTTTTAATTATTCTGTTAGAATTCACATATTTATTTGTCATGTTATATATTATTTATATTCGTGGAATTAATGATTATCCTCATTATCATCTATGTACTTCAATTATGTTATGATCACTATAGAGATATGGTACTTGAGGTGAGAAAATATTTTTGGTAGTTGGATTGCCAGAGGAGCACGGAGAGCTGAGAGTCCGGAGCCGAGGAGCCGGTTAATTATATTATTAATAATTATTTATGTTTTTTAAATTTTATTATAATTACTATAACAATTTATATATATAAATTTATATTATTCAATTATTATTTATTTAATTTAGATTTAATTATAATTATTATTATTATATAATTTAGATTCTATAATTCAATATAGATTATATTATTATTATTAATTTTATTATTATTTATTATTAATTATTTAAAGTATTTATATGTTATTATATAATATAGTATTAATTAGTTAATCATTATATTATTATTTATTAGTAATACTATTATTATTAGCATTAACACTGAGGTTTACAATATTGGACTTAGATATCAGTATATTGGGTTATTGTTCAGTACAGAATCGCGAATTTGAGCAAATATTTAAAGTGGCTACCGGGTTCGATACCTAGAGTTAAGATAAATTATTAACCATTGGAGTACAGTTATATCTGCACTATTCTCAATTACTATGAACTAATTGGGCTAAATCTATAGCATACGATATTTGATTATGAGCGTGTAGTATAACTTTTAAAATTCATAATATAATTTATATATTTTTATAATTAATTATAAATTTAAATTATATTATTTAACAATATTATTATTATTGTAATTAATATCATTAAATTATTAATAATATATATATAAATATATAATATATTAAATATATATATATAACATATATCTATATAGTACCATAAGTTCATATCTAAAATCCCGAGAGAGCGTTCACTTGTTTTATTTGTCTGAGGAAGTAGTCATTTTATTTCTTTTTAGAGTTTATAAAAAAGAATACTAAGAAAAGGAGGAGCTATAACCTGCTTGCGAAGCTGACTCATCACAAACAGTATTCTTTGAATTTAAAAAAATGAAATGATATATCTCGATTTTTGGATATATATAGAAAATATTTCATTTTTATTAAAATTATTCTCAGAGTATGAGGAAAATATAAACCAGAGCATAAAAAGAAAATATTTAAAAAAAGCCTGTGAGTCAATATATACAAATTTAACCTACTGAGCGTAGCTATACAGCCCCTTCTACCAGTTAGTGCATATTACTCACTAAATACCTAGTTCACACAGACGACTATCTCAGATATATCAACTAAAATTCTACCATTCAATAATCAATGCTCCATACATTATTTTATAATTAGCAAAAAACCATCTATTTCTAATAACCTCTCTATCGTTGAGCTATGTTAGCTGCTATATTTTAATATTTAATAAGAACCGCAAAATGCTGACTGCATAACTGAATTCGAGAAATGCTATGCCTCTATATTACTGTCCATCATATTTTCAGTCACTTAGACCCATTTTAGAAATAATAAAATATATATTAATATATTTAATATATATATAATATATATATATATAATATATATATATATCTATATATATATTAATATATATATAATATATATATAATAATATAAAATTTAATTTATATATATATATATATTATATATAATATATCATATACCATATATATATAATATATAAACTATATATATATATATATAATATAGTATATATATTAATATATATAATTATAATTATAATATATTTAATAATTATATATATATATATTCAATATAATTATCTATATTTAATATATATATGTATATAATTAATTACTCCATTACCTCATTATATATATAGATTATACTATACACATATATAATAATCTTTTTATGTTTTACATATCATATAAAACTAATGAAATATATGTATATAATTATATATATATATATAATATATATTATATTACATATATAAATATATGATATATAAAAACATCCCTCAATGTAATTATTTTATATAAAGTTCTAATATTTTATAGAATTATTCAAGGAGTCTACAAGTACAACTTTCTTTGTGCATTAGTACACGAGCTACTTACTTTAATGAGCTACTTACTTTCATGAGATATTATACCTAAAATAGTATATCACCTTAATGTTTTAATATTTATTATGAGTTGACCCATAACTGTTTTGGATATATTCGAGTTCTTTTTCCCAACGTACATGATAATAAATATATTTAATACAACCTCTATATGATTAAGCATGATTAATGATAATATACGATCCAATGATATACATGATAAATGATTAAATGATAAATTAGATAATGATATATTAGATTTAATAAAAATAAAATGAGAGATAATAAAAATAATAATAATGAATGTATAATTAGATATATGAAATAATGATTGAATGATAATGATATGATAATAATAAATAATTAATAATTAAATAATTAATATAAATAATTAATAATATAATAATAGTAATTTTCATAAATAATATTAATTAAAAAAATAATAATATAATTAATTAAATATATAAAATAAATAATTATATAAATAATAATAATAATCATACTATAATAAATTTAAATATATATAATAATAATACATATATAATAAATTAATAGTATTCATATATAATTAATAAAAAAAATAATAATACATAAAATTAATAATAATAATATAATAATAATAAATAATAATCATAATAATCAATAAATAATAATAATAATATCAATAATAAAATAATAACTAATAATAATAATAAATACATATTAATTAGCGAATCAATAATAAAATAAATACTCCATGTACGTTTTGAGAACATATTCATAGTCCTCATTATATATATTAATAATAATAATAATAAAATAATAAATAAATAATAATATAAAATAAATAATAATAATAATAATATATAATAATAATAATAATAATAATATAATATAATAATATATATAATCAAAATAATAAATATAATAATATAATAATATAATAATAATAATAATCAATAGATAGTAATAATAATAATACGTTTATCGCTGGGGTTAATGCAATAGTGCATTTTTATGTCAAAATGATACAAGTATTTTTTGGTAAATTTCATTGAGGATACTTCTACATACATAAAATCATTCCGTCATAAAAACCCCCCTTTTTAGCTTGAACAAAACGAAATCTATTTCGAATAATTGACGGGAAGTATGGTCGCGTTAGCAGGTTTAAATGCTTTATATATATATTAATATATATATATAATATATATATAATATATATATATATATATATATATATATAAGTATATTATATATATATTAATATAATATATATATATATATAATAATTATAATACTTATATATATATTATATATCATATATGATATATAATTTAATATTTATATTTATATTTATTATATTATATAATATAATAATATATATATATATATATAATTAATCATATATATATATATATAATTAATATATATCATATATAATATATATATACTAATATATAATATTAAATATATATATATAATATATAATATATTATATAGTATATTATATATATATATATTATAATATATATATAATTATATATATAATAGTCGCTAGCAGGTTTAAAATGGCTTTTATTATATATATATTAATTAATATTATTATATATATATCTATATATTATATATATTAATATAATATATATTATTTATATATATATATTATATATTAATATTATATTAATATATATTATATCAATATATATATTTATATTATATATAATATCTTATAATATATATATATATATAGGCTATAATATATATATATATAAATAAAACAATGAATGTGAAAATTAATTATACTATTATTAATATTAATATTATTATTATTTTATTTATTATTAATTATTATTATTATTATTAATTATATATTATATTATTATATAATTATATATTTAAATTATTTTTTATTGATTTATAATTATTATTATTATTATTAATTATTATTATTATTTTTATTATTATTAATTATTTATTATATTATTATTGTATTTGTTTACTTGAATGTTCGTTAAGTTGTCTCCAAAGACAATATATGTTGTTGAGTTTGTAGGTTGTTGTTTGTTAGAGTTATGAGATGTTAATACGTTGTTAATTGTTAATACGTCAGGTAAATGTCAGTTGAGTTGTTTAGTTGTACGTTGTTTGATTGGTTTTGTATAGTTGTTATTGTTTGTTGTTGGTTAATCTTATTGTTAGTTGTTGCTATAGTTATTTTTAATGCTACTGTAGTTGCTGACTTTTTTTTTTGCTTGTTAGTTTGTTATCGTTGTTGTTGATTGTTGTTGTCTGTTTATGTTGTTGTTGTTGTTTGAGTTGTTGTTGTTTGAGTTGTTGAGGTTTGTTGCTTGATGATCGATTATTGCTATATATTTATTATGAATATTATTAATTTATTATTATTTATCTATTATTATTATTCATATTAGATATATAATTAATTATTATTTAATTATGTATATAATATTATTATTATTATTAATTATATTATATTAATTATTTAATTAATTTTATTTATATATCATTTATATTAAGTATTATTAGTAGTCGTTGTTACCAATTAGGCTTATATATATATTTAATATTTTGAAATTAAAATTACATTATATATATTATATCAAGTTGATGGGTCAAGAATCCGAGACAACTTTTGGATTCCGAATACGAAATCTCGATCGTGTGATGTAGGAAATTTCATCATTATGAGCGCTAAATTGCTTTTTTGTATTTTACCGCTTTTTAGAAAACATTTAATAAGCATGTGACAACGAAAAGGGCCACAGTATGCCGTAACGATTTTAACTTAACGGTATTTTCTTTTGAAGCATTCTATTCTTATTCAAGTGCGGTCGTCCTTGAATTAAAAAGCATGATTTTGTTCTTTGAGATCCTGGTTTATTCACGATAACAGTTCTATATACACAACTCATAAAATACTAATAAAATAGGTTCCCGCCAATTAACTTATCGAACATCCAATATTTTTCTTAAAATTAACCAAATTTTTATTTTAAATGGGTTTAACATAAATAAGACCTAATTTTTTTTCTGCGCATTTTATTACACGCTTTTTTTTTTATTCTAGGTGCCTGATAAATTTTATTTCAGCTATTAAAAATGGTTTACCATAATTTCTGTTAATATTAATAATATATCCAATTAACGGTTCTTGGTTTATCTTAGTTTATCTACCAGTTACGGGAAAAGTTGGATTAAGAAAGACTCTTTTATTTATTGGAGCTTTGAGTAGTGAAAAAACATCTGATTATATATCTTATTTAACGTGATTATTTCGGAGTGTACGTATTATATATTATTAATTTTTATCCCTACTTATAATATATTAATAAAATATATAAAATATATATTATATTATATTAATATTTATATATATATATATAATAGTATATATATATAATATATATATATATATATATATATAATATTTTAATATATTATAAATATATATAATATATATATACTATTATATTAATTATAATATATTTATATTAATTAATATTAATATATAATTATATAATAATTATAATATATTATATATACTATATCTACATATAAATATTTATTTTACATAATATATTAATATATATTTACATTATATATTTATCATACAAATTTTGTGAACAGACATATATTATTATATCTATTAATAATAATATAATTATTCTTATATATATATATATATATTTATATATAAACTTAAACAAAAATGTATTTTTTTACTTTACACATCTAACATAATTTACAGTACATATATTAAAATATTTATATATATATATTATATAATATTAATATATTTAATAATATATATTAATATATTATATATCATATTATATAATATATCTATTATTATATAATTTATATATATATAATATATATATATATAATATATTATATATATAATATTATTAGAATAATTTTTAATATACTGTATAATCAGTGTGCAGCTATTTAAGGGAGTGGATGGGCCAAGGGGGGTGAATAGTAGCCAATTGGCCACCTATCTAACCTACAGAATTTATTAGAACACTTAAATAAATAAAATTTTAGTGTAATCTTGACTTGTTAATTTATAAAATTAATATTACAGTGCATGATAAGGTTTTACTAAAGCAGTTAATGATGGGAAATATCACTGAAAGAAGCATTTGTCTTGTAAATTCTTCTGGTTGGATAACTTCTGGCATATTTATCTAAGCTCAAGAGCATATTAAGAAAAATAGCAGAACATTTGAAGATAATAAGATATCACTAATATTAAACAAACATTGCAGTCACATTTTCTGTAGAAAAATTGAATATTCCAATTACTAATTAACCACCTTCACACTTCTAATAAGCTGCAACCACTTGACTAATGCGTTTATTCCCTTTGAGACTTGTTACTCTCACAAAATAAATTAATAGCATATGAATATATAATTCATGGAAAGTATTAAACATATTTAAGCTTCCAAAAATTATATTTGGAAATTTGGGAGAAAGTTGCAACCCTGTAAAATATTAAAGCAGGATTTTGCCACACAGGAATTCATCCATTTAATCCTGATGTTTTTGGAAAAACACTAATTCTTTTCACACTGCTGTTGTGCTGGATAAACCCTTCGGAAGTATATCTTTATCAGAAACTAGAGATGGAAGAATTTGATCCTCATATTGTTCGACCATTTCTAAAAGTAGTGAAGGATTTAACTGCCACTACAGACAAGGAAGAAAAACTTAAAAAAGTATAGCACTAGCGATACTCCAGAAAAAGAGGCACTTGAAGTTGGAAGTTTTGTAGCTGCCAGTTTACTTTTTTAAAATGGAAATCACAACAAAAGTTGATGGAAAACATAAGTTCTGGTGAGGTTGTAGATGATGTTACCATAGACAATTTTCCTGAAGTATCCGATGAAATCAGATTTAGTAGTTTTATAGATAAAGAACCAGAAATATAATACTTCAACTTGACAAAATTTTGATACAAAAGTAAATACAAACTGCTATAAAAAAGTGATGTTAAAACTTTATATTAAAAGCGGAGAAAACCATTCCTTTATTAACCTGAACATTTAGTTTTAGATGTTATCTACAAAAAAATATAATCCAAGTTGTTTTCCCTTCCGCAAATAGTTTCTAAATGAAGGAGCGTTGATTATTTCTGGTTGCTTATTGATTGTTCAAAATATTTAATGGGGTAACCGCTTGAGTCATTTTCAGGATCAAAACTTAAATAGTAAATCTTTTTATATAACAAAAAGAACTACAACTTTTAAAACAATTTTAAGAGAAGACGAGTATCCCTCCTCGTATCGACTATTTTCAATTGAAGCCTTTGCGTGGTAACATTCACCACCTGGAAGAATGTTAAAAAATAATTATATCTTTCATTAAAAAGTTTTAAAATTGTTTTAATAAACTTGAGTAAATGAATATACTTTGCACGTATATTAGTATTATTTCATTTCACTAAATGTCTTTAATGTTATAAGTGAAAAATCTTAACTATGCCGAAATGATCCATTTCCCCTTTTTAACATACATATATATATATATATATTTATATATATATATATATATATATATATATATATATATAATATAATAGATATATAATATTACATTTATATTTAAATTTAAAAATAAATTAGAAGTAAGATAATTTATTTTTATATATATATATATTATATATTATATATATATATATATATATATATATTATATATATGTGTGATATATACATCTAATAAATATATATATATTTAAATATATATAATATAATTAAATATATATATATATATATAATAATATAAATATAATATATATACTGATACATATATATAGCTAATACATCATAATTATATATATATAATAATAATATATTATATATATTATATATATATATATAATATACATGAATATTATATATATATGTATAATAATATATTATATATATATATATATAATATATAATTTAATAATATATATATATATATAGTAAAATATAAATATAATATAATACTTATATATATATATTAAAATATATATATATAATATATATATATATATATTAATATATATGTCATGAAATAAATATATATATATATATATATAGATAATAGTATATAGTATACTTATATATATATATAATATTAATAGATATAATATAATATATAAATATAATATATATATATATATATATATATATATTATATCAGGCTCGACAATTTCCCACATAATATAAAACCACATTTTTTAAATATAGAGATGACATTTCTTCTTATTAACAAGTCACTCCACTAATAACATTATCTCATTAGATATCATTTCCTCTGAGTGCAGATTATTTATTTTTTTCTATTTTTATGTAAAGAAGAGAGATATCATTCTTTTTCATATATATATATATATATATAAATAATTTATTATATATATAAATTATATATATATAAATATATAATATATTATATTATATATATATAATTATATATATTTTACAGTTGTTAACCACCACTCACGGGCAGACCCTATTCAAAGATTGGGTGTGCGCTCAGAAGATTCACCCCAAATAACTAAAGACGCAGATGAGCTTAGAGGCAGGCTTGACAGTTAGGGAGAATTAAATCAGCAGGTAACACAGAAGATGGAAAAAGAATCCACAGAAACAGAGGTCAGAGGAAGAAGAACAGCACCGTAGAAACTAGCTTGAGTTCTACCAATATCAACACAAAACTTCAGGCGCATCACAGCAACCATTCCTGCAACGAGCAGACGTAACGTGGTGTTACACAATGTGATAAGTTCCCTTCGAGCAACCTGCCGCTGTGGACCTATAGAAATAGAGACGCGCCACCAACATCGCGCCGCAAAGATAGAGTCAAGTGGAAGTGGATAGTACAGAACAGTTTATAAGCTTTGGCCTTGGACTCGACTCTATCCAAAAAAACCGGGTGAATCAGAGTTCCCCCAGATTTGAGCAGGCAATCACTCTCATAAGAAGGAGGAAGAGTCCGTTCCAGTTGCTGAAGTAACTGAGAAAAGAAAGGAAAGTCTCGCGTCTAAACAGAACTCCCAGTTTCTTTGAGCCGCCATAGCAAACCGTTGCTGATTGAGGTTCCAGTGATTTTTTGTTTTTGTTTAAGGCAAAATGTTCACACGTCAACAGGAGAGGCGAGATGAACCTCGAAGGAATAAGGAAAGTTAGGAAGGAGTCTAAAAGAGGGAGATTTGTAGAAGTTGAGTTCTTAAAGAAACTTGAATTTCACAAGGTTGAGACTACCTCACCGGAAATTCTTTCCAAATCAGCGAGAAATAGAATCGGAATGATTAAGACGAGAAGCAATTCAGAAAAATTGAAAGATGGAGAATTGAAAAGAGTGAATCGAAGAAGGAATCGATTCATTCGACATATGATTAACAGAATATATATGCAAGCGAAACATATAATGGAAAAGAAAGAATTAATATAGGAATAAGACAGAACCCTTGGGAACACCGCAATTGACCGAAAAAAGAGGAGATGTCTCCATAAACAACAGACGTATTGTAGCGATTTTAAAGATACATAGAAAATAAGAGCAAGAGTGAAAGGGGAAACCCACGGCAGGAAGTATTGGAGCAGCATACCGTGCCATACTCGCTTCAAATGCCTTTGTATATATTCAAGGCTACACGCCAAGTCTTCCCCGAGTTACATATAGGCCGGAAACCATAAATCATAATATTAGGAACAGTAATCGCCAGGCAATCTCTATAACCGAATCGATACTAGCACGACAAAATGAAAGATTCTAGATGATCTAGAAAATGAGAGTGAGAGTTCAAAATCTATAGTTAAGAATACAATGAAGCATAGGGCAATAATTAGAAGGAATCCAGACGCGTTTCCTTTTTTCGGAATAGGTTGCACATGTGCGTGCTTCCACATGAGGAAAAGTGTAGTATGAATCATTGGAATATAGTTAACTAGGGAGGGGCCAACATTAAAACACTCCCTCAAAACTCGGGAAGGGAATGCCACTCCGGCCACCCACCCTCCTTCAGGAGCCATCGCACCCCAATCTAAATGTAATCACAGGCCAACACATGGGACACCTAGAGGAAAGGAGGTGAAGTGAGGGGGAAGGGAAAGGGGATAAATTGGTATTCCCCCCGCAATAATTCCCCTTCCAGTTGATTAGAGGAAAACATGTACCAAAGTAATTAGCCTTTTTTCAGTGGAGAATTAG
This sequence comes from Trachelipus rathkii, assembly GCA_015478945.1. Classification (NCBI taxonomy): domain Eukaryota; kingdom Metazoa; phylum Arthropoda; class Malacostraca; order Isopoda; family Trachelipodidae; genus Trachelipus; species Trachelipus rathkii. The sequence continues at coordinate 16,670 of JABUQX010073886.1, read as the reverse complement.
CAATCAAAGCTCAGAATGAATAAGGAGAAAGGCAGATTTTAAAAGAAGTCGGTTTGAATGTTCTTTGCAAGATCCGGAAAGATTTGTCAGTATGATGAATCAAGGACGTTAGCGCACTTTAGTTTGATGAAAGCTCGCAATGCTCGTGAAAAAGATATCCCGCAAATTTCCCTGCAGAATTGAAAATAACAAGAATCTGATAGGAAGACGAAATTTTTCACTCCCCGAAACATTTCACTGTCTATCTAGCTCTGAAGATTGTCAGAGAACAGAGCACGATCGAACCCATCGATTATGAGGAGAGAAAGATTTATTAAAAAGAAGGAGTGAACCTGCATATATCCCAGCAACCGATTACAGTTCCCAACATGACTCGGCAGAAGGCTCGAGCCGTTTACCAGAGTCAAAGCAGTCACTCTAATTTTAGAGTTAGCGTAGAAGACGAACGGACAGCCCTAATCGCCGATCAATAGTGCCAGAAAAAACGACAGTAAGCAGGATAGAGCTGTTGGAAGAGAAAGATTTTAAAATTAGAGAATAAGGTTGTAAGTTGATATTACCCAAAGGAGCGAATCTGCTGTTTTTATAGAGAGAAGGACTATGAGTGAAAAAAAGGTCAAATTGCTAAGATTGTTGGAACGATCACTGAATTGGATGGGTTCTTTAATATAGTTGCTCCAGAATCTGAGATGCTGCAGATTCGTCTCCTCTCCACCTAAACCAGTAGAGATGACCCAACCACTTCATTGTTTCGTATATCTAATATGCCCTAACATAGAGGCCTCGTATTTGCTGAGAAGATATAACTAATCTTGTGAAATAGTAATATATCAAAAAATGATTGAATATCCGTCTGTTGAGAACAGTAGCAGAAGCTCAAGATTTATTGATGTAGCAAGGAAGAAACGATTTAAGCCAGCAGAACATCGAAGTTAGAGAGTTCGAGATATCTTAGACATGATACAGGGAGTGTTTAGTTTAAATAGCACCACTACTCCACCTTCAAGAAATAAATTATGAAATAAGTCTTATTTGGATATATATACGGGAAATGAATTCTCTTAACCTGGGTCTCAGACAAAAAAAAAATAGTAGGGATTGGAGTTAGAGAGGTGTGTTCCACGGATGGCCAGAGTATGAATATATATATATATAAATATATAATATAAATAATATATTATAAAAATATATATATAATATATAATATATATTTTATATATATAATTATATATTATATATATATTATATATTATATAATATATATATATATATATATTATAGATATATATATATATATAATATATATTATTAATAATATATACTATATAACTATATATATAGATCATTCAAGCGCATGAATTTATCACCTTGAGGCATATAATGAGGTAATGGCGATTCCTTCAGAACTTCCATTGTCCAACTTGGTTTCCGCCCCCTTTTGATTCACATCAACTCCACATTCTTTTTACACGATAGTATCTCTATTCTATTATTTAGCAACTTAATATAAAGTATACTATTACAGACCACCTTTCTGATTTAAAAAAACCGAAATAGGTCGAGACAAGTCAAATTTAGCCCTCAAGACTGCTTATCCACCCATCCATTACTTGGGGAGTGATGGCCTCCGCTGGCCGGGCCGGTGGCCGTGCCGATTCCGTTCCTCCTTCACGATTTAACTCTTATTCTGATACATTGTCATTTCTTCTTCATAATTTACCAACCATCGCGGGTTTTTCTTTAATTATCGTCTTATACCAAGAACGTAATCCTAAATACACCTCATCCCTTATTCTTTCAGCAGAACCAGAGTGTCTTGATTCGATCTCACAGATACCCTACCCCCTTCTCTTACTGTTTTATATCCTCAATTTTCTGCAAAAGACCACTGTTGTGCTTTCCTGCCGCAATGCTGTTTGTTCTCGTATCTCTATTGGAACTCTTTCGCCGAATTTTCTATTGTATGCTAAGCTACCCTGTGATCTGGCTCCTATTTATTTCATCTGATATCCATTCCACAATTATACTGCAATAAATCTAATATCCTTCGGGCATATATAACTTCAAATTAATCACAATGCTCTTTCTGTCACCCTTCTCTGGATCATCATTCTGATGATTTCAATGTCACGACGCAGATGGTTTTCCAATAATTATATAAATACACTCCGTGAATTTGCCTACTATTTTCTTCTAATTCCAAATGACCTTAGACAGTTTGTGCGGCTCCCTTACTCGTATCCCCTAATCGAGTTAGGGATACGATAGAAGAGCCCCTCTCGTAACAGTGCGCTTACTAGTATCTATACATTCAAAAATTTCTAAGTCCCTTTCTTAACTTCAATGCTTTCTCTATTTTATTAAACTCATTTCCTATTTTGGATTCCCTCCCGATCTCAATCTTAGTAATTTTGCACCGCCTTTGGTAAATATTCCGTCTCTGTCTTTCTATTAGACCTTTTTATTCTGTAAGAGCTTGCTACAACCGTGTGCGAGAAGCATGACCTTTCCTCAATCCCCAAACTTATCTTTGTATCGCATTTTCTTCAAATTTACTGCTTTATGATGTCTTACTTACTGTTATATGTTATTACTACTTTTTCTCAATCGTATCATTAACAGAAGATTTGGAAAGCATTTCATTTTTCAAATCTATCTCTATCGTCAAAATAATTCTTCCTTTCTCTTTGATTCTTGATCCTCAGACCCTTCGGCAGGTTATATTCTTATTTCTTTGGCGCTCCGAAAACTCGGCTAGGAGTCTCACGCAAAGCCTTTATTATTAACTTATCTTTCTTGCAGATTGTATATCTTCTCTCTGATTCAATCTATAGGCCATTCTATAACAGCAATTGTAAGACGGTCCACGTTTTATCTTAAATCTTAAAAATAACAGGTTCTCAGGCATCTTCCTATCCCAGCTCTTCTCTCACTTTTTCATTTATGTACCCGCCTTTATTGCTCCGTCACCTATCAACTTATCCACCTATATTCACTCCTATGCCGAACGACTCACCACTTACTCACTCATTTTCAAAGATTCCCACTAACAGCAAGTACCACTATAGTATGCGCTGGGCAATTAATTTATACATCATATTATCTAATAGAGATACACTGCTTTTTCAATGCCTCAAAAATCATTTCATTTAATACTTACACATAATCCCACACAACTACATCATCTCGAAACACACAACCTAGAGTCTCTTCGGGTGCCATTAAACTGGTGTTTCTTTTCACTTGAATCTACTGAATGATTCCACATTATTTCTCTAGGCAAACAAATTCAAAAAAATTATTATGCTCGAGCCTTAGATATTTCTTAACTGCCACACATGTTTGCTTCTTATATGAGGTAGCTCCTTATAGAGCCACACACGTCTTGATGGCTCACTTACCAGCTATAGTTAAAAAGGTGGAGTCTAGTTTTCATCTTATCACTCTCCATCTCTACCTTTCCTCTTTCTGGTTGCGAATCTCATTAATTCCAAAACAGGAGAAGAGAAACGGAATCACAACACAAAAGTATGAATAAGGAGGCACACACTGAACATCCTGAAGTGCTATATACTACACACAATTCGTGCAACCTTTCCCCTTGTGCTACGATGGCGTCGTAAAGGTTGTACGCGTGATACTTTGCACAATGCCCGCTGAGTGGTACCATATAGAAAGAGACAAAGGCTCATCAAATATCCACAGTTTTTCAAGAATTCAAAAGTCGGTAAAACAGCCCCACATATGAAACAATACTTAAACAGCGGATGAGGCCCTATTAGATATATTTAAGAGGAAAAAAGCACCATGAAACAAATCTTCATTTCTCAGACCGCTCTAGCAACATTTATTGAGTTTCCTATATTTTATTGTTAAGCCAAAGTTTATGTTTCAACAGGGAAGACAGAACCCCATTCGGAAAAATAGAATTACAAAAGAATTAAATTTTAAAGAAATTTCACGAAAAGATCGCAACTCCACCGAAAATCAACCAAGCCACGAAATAGAATCGGAAATATAGACGAAGGCCAAATTCTAGAAGCAAGAGTGGAAGCATATTTGAAAAGAAGTTGAAGCAATGAAAGGGTTGGTCAACGCATATGAGGAATAGAGTTAGATGAGATAAGAGAAGCATCACTAATTGAAAACAGGACATTAGATTAGGAGTAAGACAGAATTGAGGAAACCATCATTTTTGACATAGAAGGAAGAAGAAGTTGCCCCATCAACAACAAGCCGATTTTTGAACGATTTAAAAGAAAAGCTAGAGCGTAATTAAGAAAGAGAAGGCAAAAACCAAAGAGAGGAGCTTGACAAGACGCAGTGCAGGCGACCATATCTGACAACACGCCCTTAGTAATAGTCAAGCGTCAACAAAAAAAGTATCCCCTAGTTCCTTAATGGCAAGAAATACAAAAAATAACACTTAGATAGGAAGCATGTTACAGTAGGACATTCCAAGCACCGAAAACTTATTGTGAATTGAAAAAGTGAGATTTCAGTACATCTAAGAAATAGAGTTGGAGAAGGTTATCAAAGCTTAGATAGGACAATAAGATCCTAATAGGGTCGATTAGTTAGAATGATCATAGCGGTACCTTTTTTTTCGAAACCGCTGACATATGCACTCTTCCTAAAACTGTGAAAATGCAAAAGTATAAGCGAAAGAATGTAGCTTAACAGAGTTTGCACCAGCTCAAGAAGCTCACTCTCTCTAAATGGGGAGAATCCATCCGATCTTGCTCTCCCTCCTACGTTATAGATTCAGGAGCCCATGCACCAATCAATTGATAACTCATCAGGTACGTAAATGTAACCCGATGAGGAGAAGGATATCGAGTAGGATGGAGTGGAAACGAGATGATAAAGGGGTGTGCGATTGCCCTGAGTCGTCCAGATCCATGTAGGAATTAGAAGAAAAAGCAGGTGGCCGTAAGAGATTGCATTTTCAATGAAGTACTTAGCAACAGAAAACATCAGAGCGAATTAAGAGAGAAGATATATTTACGACGTGTATGATAGTTTTGCCAAGTCAGAATAAATGTCAGTAGGAAACCAAGGAGGTCAGCGCACTTCGTTTTAGTGTTAACAAGCTTTCTGTCGAAGAGTATACCCCTGCAACGAGTTCTAGCTGAATGGAAATTTTTTGGATTTATCAACTCTCGATATGCATGTCTCTGCCTGAATAGCAGAGAGCAAGCATCTAATCATGGATTTGAGAGAAATAAGATTTAGTCGAAGAAGGAAAACTTGCTAATCCCATCAACGATTACAGCTCCAGCCTTTATGACCGAAGCTGGAGTGTCTTAAGACTTAAAGCAGTCACTTCAGTCATAGTTAGCGTAAAGACAACAAAGGCCCCCTAATCGAGTCCGATAAAGTTGCCAGAAATTAGCATAGAGAAAATGAGGATGTTGAGCGAAAGTATTTAAATTAAGAGATATGATGCTGTGGTCAGATTTCCTCATAGGAGCGAAAGTGGTATTTGTAGAGAAGGACTAGTGTGTGAAACATAATCAAGAGTCAAGATTGGTTGGGGCGATCCGGAATGTGTGTAATTTCTTTTTGCTCCATATCGTTAAGAATGCTAAATGATAATTTCGGCTTCCTCCACCCTGATCATCAGGTGAGAGGACCCAAAAAAATCTCAGTGTTGTGTAGTTAAAATCCCGTTGAATAGTGGAGTCAGTATTGGGTGAGATAAATATAACATCTCCTTGAGAGTAGAAATAATCAAAAATTCGTGAAAAATCTATTATGTTAGGAGAACAGGTAGCAGAAGCACAGATATATACCAGTAGAACGGTAGAAAGATTTTAGCCCATAGAAACACTCGAAATAGAATATCGAGATTTCTGAGATCATTGATACAGGAGCTTATAATGTTACATAGGCAAATACTCCACTAATTCAGAACGGAAATATTGAATCAATTATAGGTTAGATATTAAAAAGGTTAGAGGATGAATTCTTAGCCCTCTGGGTCTCAGACAAGACGCAAAGATTAGGAAAAAAGCTATAGAGGCCGATTGGACGAATGAGGATAGTGTGTAAGCGCACGCATTGAGTAAAAAGTCTATAAAGAAACTCACGCTCTGAGGCAAATTGCCATTATATTCACAAACAAGAGGAAAAAAGGCAAAACAAACACAAAAGCAAAAGGGGAAATCTGAAATGAATATTCTCAATATAAATAAAAGCTTTTAAATTAAATGCTAAACATAATTAAAAAAAGAATAATCATAAATTGTAATAACAAATAAACGGATAAACTAAGACTCACTCACGATTTACTAACAAAAACTATAAATAAGTAGTTTATTAATAACGTAACTACGATAAAAAGTCTGAAAAAAATCAAAAAAATAAATTGATCAAATTTCAAGGTAAATCCATATCTGGATAGATATAAAAGTGCATTTCAAATATAAAAACAAAAAAACTTGCAGGAGTAATTTATCCGAACATGTAATAAATCAAATATTCAATTTTTTTCCATAACTCGTAACGTTTTATTGACATCTTGTTACTCACGATATATAAATATATCTTGTATTGAAAAAGTAAAAAATACTCTACTTCGCAAATTACATAAAAATATTTTTAAAAACTAAATTTTTTGATAATTGGATATCATATTTTAACTGAAGTTTGTTTAAATTAAAGAACTTAGATATTTATTTTGTTTTAAAACGGTAATTTGCGTGTTTCGTAAACGTAAATTTAGAAAAAATTTGACTTCGGCTTACGTTTTGATAATTTTTTTTTTTCAAATTTTTTTTTTTACAACTACTATATATATATATATATATATAATATATTATATATATATATACTATATAATATATTAATATATATATATATATATATAGATATTATATATATTATATTTTATATATACTGATATATTATATATATATAATTATATATATATATATAATATTATATAATTATATATATATAATATATATATATATATATATTATATATAATATAATATATTTCTAACCGAATTACGATAGGGTAAATGAACAAGCAGGTTGCAAGCATGATGCAGAACCACCGCTTGAAGCGCTACGTTCAAATGCGCGCTGGCGCGCGAGCGGTGCTGTACGTGTTACATGACAACGCTGCGCGCAACGCGCATTTAAGAAGAGCTCAAGAAAAAATTTAAATTAAGGATTCATTTTAAGTTTATGTTTAGAAGTGAAAGTAATTTTTAATTTAAAAAAATTAAAAATATACGTAAATATATATAATATTATATATTATAATAAATTATATATAGAGTAAATAGATATATATATATAAAATATAATATAATATACTATATAAATATATATATATATATATATTATATAAATATAACAACCGTACTAATTTATTTCATGTTTAATTTAGAGTAAAAAGTGTAATTAAAAAGACTTGATAACTCTCTTTGATGGAAATATTATAAATCGATTATCTCTTTCAAAAAATATCGATATATCATTGGGTTACCATTTCAAATATACCCTTAATAATTGTAAACCATAAATTCAAACGCTTAAGTCTTAATCTTCAAAACACTTACTCCATATCTTGGAACACGCGACAAACAGGAAGACTTTTTTCTACAGTCGAGATAAACCATTCATGTTATAATTAAATAATAAAACACGTGCTATCAATACTAAAGCTTCAATAAGTAAAACCACACACAAAACATTTAACAAACAAACCTTTGAATCAAAAAAAATCAAAAATAAAATATAAAAATTAAATATAAAATCTATTTCCGAGATATAGAACACAGATAATACGACCTCACTTCACGTTGAAACCCAAAGGACATACGATATTCTAACGCATTCAAAGCAGAAAAAATGCTTCCTGAACTCTCCTTGCCATATACCCCTCCATGAGACGCTCGTGCGACACCAACTTCATATCTATTCTTCCTATCAACATTTCAACACAAACTACAACGGCTTTGACAATCTTACTGCACTTCACTTTAAAGTCTGATACACGGGACTAGTTGGAAGATCTGTGGCAGTTTGCATATGGTGTTAGTGGTAGCTTCTGAATGGAATTAAAGGAAAAGGAATGGTTTAATATTAATAATGGACTAGCAGGGATGTTATTCCTCCATGCTCGTATTGATGAATATGGATGATTAGGTTATGATAGGAAAAATATTACTATGTAAAACAGGGGAAGGTTTTAGAATGATGGAAAATGGAAGAATTTATAGGGGAAGTTTGGGGGCCCCGCCTTGTTTATTTGGGCCACGCAGATGATTTGGTTTAAAAAAAGCAATCTGAAGAAATTGAAGGATGTTAAAAGGTTTAGATAATGCTAGATAAGAGTAAGGTATGGTTGTGAGGGATAGTCAGCAGTGTGAAGTCATATTGGATTGTAAGTAACTAAAACAATGTCTGAGCTTAATTATAGGCTATATGTTGGCATAAAAGAGAAGGCTGTATACAGGTGTAGTTGCGAAATTTGATGGTAGAAAGGTGGTTGCAATTAATCTTTGGTATCACAAGAGAACATCTTGAGGATCAACGCTTCTGCATGAGGGATATTTATTGATGTTAATGTATATTACAAAAACTATGATGTGAATAAAAAGATAAATTAGCTGCATCGGATTAGATGTTAATCTTTAGGGGCGTTAATATTGACGAGAAGAATTGATAAAATGAACAATGAAAGTGTTAGGTGGCTGTGGAATGAAGAAAGTTCTTAATTAAAACAAAATGAGAATGAATTAAAATAGTTTGCTCAAATTGAAAGATGATGATAATAGATTGTTAACGGATGCATAAGTTGTAATGTGAGAAAGACCTTCGTATTGAGTCAGTAAAGTACTGTTCTGATAGAAAGAAATGTTTCGTAGATCGAGTAGAATGCACATATAGATTATGGCCTGTTTTGTGAGGAGTATGTTATGAGTCTGGCCCAGGAGAAACTTTGCTTGACGAGATATTGTGGGCAATATCCATCCGATGTTTGAAGTCTTTAGTGGATTTCTTGTCTGCACGGCTCTTTCTTAAAGCATTATGACGTGAGGGCATGAGGGCGTGAGGCGTGAGATCAGTGAGGGCTGGTAGGGACTAGGGCGTGAGCGTGACAACGTGAGGTGAGGCTGAGGGCGTGAGAGCGTGAGGGCGTGAGGCGACCGTGAGTCTATCCCATTCGACGTATTATTATGCCTCTTCTACTTAACTATTTTATTCCGTCATATTAGAACATCACTCTGAATTGTCTCAAAGGAAGATAATAAAAGATTAGATTATATAATTTATTATAAATTATATATATATAATGATATATATATATAATATATTAATTAGTATATAATATACTATATAATATTATATATATTAAATTATATTATATACATAAAATAAATATATATTTATATAATATATAAGATATATATAATATAATATAATATATATTATATATATAATTATTATATATATATTATATAAATATATATATATATATAATGTTTATATTTTTTCATTATTAATAAAATATAATATTAAAATATTTATACTTATTTTTAAATTTCTTTATATTCATATAGCTTGAAAAATCGAAAAATTGAATTTCAGATACGTCCACATCGTTCAAAATTCACGAAAAATAATCAAATATATAAGTATATAAATATATATATATAGATTATATTACATATATATATATATATAATAATATATAATAATATAAATATATTTATATATATAATATATATATATAATTATATATATATATATATGTATATATTATATATTATAGTTATATATCTGATGATATATATATATAATTATATATATTAATAATATATATAATATATAATATATAATATATATAATAAATTTATATATATAATACAGATATATATATAATACTATAATATATATAATATATTATATATATATATATATTATTTAATATATTATATAATATATATTTATATGATAATATATTAATATAGATATATAATATATTTAAATATTTATATATATAATATATATAGATATATATAATATATATATATATTACTATATAATTTATATATATATAATATGTATATATATATATATATATAAAATAGATATATTTTTATTATATATATATATATATATAATAATATTATAATATAGTATAATATATATATTATATATATAAATATATATAGTATAGTATAAAATATATATATATATATATAAATATATATAAATATATATATATATATATATATATATATATATATATTATATATTTATATATATATACGATATATAATATATATATATATATATATATATATAGTATATATATAAAACACATAATTAAATATATATATATATATACGAGTGCGAAATACTAAAACAATTGCTAAACGCCCAGTAACACATAAAATGAGTCCCGGCATGAGGAAATGGACTGTGTAAACTATCAACGCACAGACAGAATGCCCTACCCCACAGCTAAAATATGACACATGCCATTTATATATAATATTTATAATATAATATATATATAATATATATATAATATATATATAATACACGTATAAGTATTTAAAATATTATATATAGTATATAAATATATATCAGTTGTCACCACCCAATCAGGGCAGAGCCAATTCAAGCGAAGGGTGCACGCCTCAGAAGCTCAACAGCTAAAGAAAATTACGCAATTAGCACTGACGCAGTTTGAAAGAGGGAGATTAAATTTAGCAGGAAAGCACAGAAGCTGGAACAGAATCCACAGAACAACAAATGTGCAGCGAAACGAACGGACAGCACCGCAGATGCAACGTATACACTGCCGAGTTCACCTACAATCACACAAAACTCATGTAAACAGCACACCTAGTTACGTGGCGACGTAAAGGTGAGTACGCGAGTGATAAGCTCCCTCGAGCACGCGCGCGATACTATAGAAAAGAGAATAAATGCACAATCGCGCCGCAAGCATAGAGGGTCAAAGTGGAAACTGGAAATTCAGAACAGTTATAAGCTTTTGGCATTTGACTCGACCCCATCCAAAACCCGTGTGAAATCCACGAGCCCCATATGAGAGCAGTATTCTATACAAGGGCGGATAGGACCCTTATATAATGGATAGAACTGAGAGAGGAAAAACAGTCTCGCAGTTCTTAAACAGAACTCCATCTTCTTTGAGCCGACATAAGCAACCATTGTATGTAAGGTTTCCAAGAATTTTTTTTATGTTAAGCCAATTACTTTATATTTCAAAAGGGACGAGAGAACCGAAAATCGAAAGAATAGGAAATTAAGGTTCTGAGAGGAGATTGTGGAGTTGAGTTAAAGATGAATATCACAAGTCAGCGACCCCACCGGAAATTCTATCCAATCAGCCGAGAATAGATCGAAAGATAAAGAGAAGCAATTCTCAGAAGTCGAGAACATAAGGATCAGAATGAAAATGAGTTTGAAATATGAAGGATTCGAGTACTCGCATAAAGAGTAATAGAGTAAGATTGCATGTGAGAATACATTAATGGAAAAGTAGAATAAGTAAAATATGAAACGAAAACCTGAGGAACACCACTATTGACAGAAAAAGAGAAGAATGTCGCCCATCAACAACAGCCGAATTGTGCGATTGAAAGAAAACTAGACATAATAAGCAAAAGAAGGAGGAAACCAAGAGGGGACTTTCTTAGAGATAGACACGTGCTTGCTCGGTCAAATGCTCTTGGATATGTTTGCCACACGCAAGTCTCACCCTAGTTCAAGGCGAAAAACCATAAATCAGTACGATAGGAAAGGTATATTCCCAGTAGACCTCGAGCGCCGAATACCGTACATGGCGTGCTTCCAACACTGAGAAAGTGTAGATCTGAACATAGAGAATATAGTGAACAGGGCGGATACACGAAGCACACTCCTCAAAACTTCGAGGAGTAGCCGTCGTAGCACCGCCTTCCTACGTTCTAGATATTCAATATCCATGATCCGATCCAAATGTAATCACAGGCAAAGCATTAGGACACCTGAGAGGAAAAGGAGGGTGAGATCCAGAACGGCCAGTTGAGTTAGAGGAAATAAGAGCGAAGAGATTGCCTTTTCACTGGAAATAGCACAGACCATCAGATCAATAGAGGAGAAACGACAGATTTAAATGTTTAGAGATGGTTTTTGCGAGACAGCGAGAAGATTTGTATAGAAACCAAGGAGTTAGCGCACTTTCGTTTGATGAAAGCCCTTTGCTCGTCAAGAGTATCCTGCAACGTTTCAGTGAATGAAATTACAAGAGTGTAGTTTGAGAACGTGAAATTTTTCCACTCCGATAACCACCCTCTAGCCTGAATGCCAGAGAAAAGCGACGACCGAACCATGGAATAGGAGATAAAGATTAGTCGAGAAGGAATGAACCTGCTCATCCCATCAACGATTACAGCTACCACCTTTATTCGAAGCAGAAGTCGAACTTTACCAGAGACCAAACAGTCATCCAATTAAGTTAGTGTAGAAGGCAAGCAAGGCCCTCCAATCCGGCCCGATCAAATGCAGAAAAAACGCGTAGCAGATGGAGCTTGGAGGAAGTTATTAAAAATTAAGAGAATAATGTTTCGGTTCAGAGTACCCAATAGAACGAAGGTGTATTATTATAGAGAGAAGACTATGTAAAATAGTCTAGTTGTTCATAATGGTTGAAGACTAATCCGAATAGTGTGTGGTCTTTAATTAATTCTCCAGATCGATTTAAAAGCTAATGATCAGCCTCATCCCAGCTTAAATCAGTATGAGAGAACCCAACCATTCAGTGTTTGTGTACATTGAAGTCCCTTAAATAGAAGACCTCGTATTTGATGAGAATATAACATTTGAGAAGTAGTAAGATAATCAAAAAGGCGTGAAAATCTTTCTTTAGTAGAAAGTAGCAGAAGTCAAATAATATTAGAAGGAAAAAATTTTAACGCACAAACATCGAAGTTAGAGATTGAATTCCGAACGTGCTTAAGAGTGTTTATTTAGCATAGCAAATAACCTCACCCTTAGACGGAAATTTATGAAATAATTATAGGTTAATATATAAACAGTATAGAGTATGATTCTTAAACTATCTGTGTCTCAGACAAGAGCAAAGGTTAAGGTTAGAATTAGAGAGGTGGATTATTAATAAGTAAGCGCGGACAGTGGTAAAGTCATAGAAACCCGCAGTCTTGTGCAAATCTTGCATCACACACGCACACACACCAACAACAACAAAAACAGATAGACAAAAACGAAAGTTGAAATCAATTAAATTGTTCACTCACTAAAAAACTAAATGATTATAAGCCTAAAAGCGAGTATTACACATAAATATGTAAACTGGAAAAAAATCTAGAAATATTTAAACACACGCATCACACCCCTAATTACGAATAAAAAAAAATTACAATCATTCAAATAAAACAAAGATGTATAAAATTAAAATAATATGCAAACTAAATACGTAATGTGCAAAAACCCTTCAGTAAAAATAAAAAAAAATAGAAACACTTAAAACTAAAGTTTATAAAAAGACAAGAAAAAAATCATACCTTAATTACTACTCAAAACTACCTAATGCACTATTCATAAAAACTAACTGATATTATCAAACAAACTAAAAGTTTCAAAAACAAATCGTAACACGGGAATAACTATTATCTTTTATAAGATTATAATGCTTCAATATTAAAAGCCAAATATTGAAAACAAATTTAAACATGAAAAAGCAGTAATGTGCCAAACACACTTAATGGGAAAAAAAAATAACTTAAAACATTATGAATTAATCAATCCCATATGGAGGCTCCGGAAAAAACCACCAACCTATCACATCCAGTCTAAACACACAATCAAATTATATATATATATATAATATATATTATATTATATATAATATATAATATATATATTAATATATATTATATATTAATAATATTAAATTCATTTAATAATATAACAGTTTCTTATATATAAATATATATATATTAATATATAATATATATATTATTAAATATAATATATATTTATTATATATATATACAGTATATATAAATTATATATTATAATATAGTATATATTATATAATATATATATATTAATATATAATATATATATATATATATATATATGATCAAGAGAACTTTAATCGTTCGCTATTCGATTCTACATCGTTAATATGTCAACAGCCGTCTGCTTAACACTAGTAGCTAGAGTCATAATAGGGAATCTCTTTAGTAAATTAAGATTAAACTTGTAGACGGATGGCAACCTTGCATACCATGCGCCATTTTTTTCACAGACGACAGATGCGCCATACAACTCATAATAGACATAATAACTTTTTAAATCATGATTTAATATTTTAATTATTTTATGTTAAACAAAATTTATACAAACCATTAACATTTGTGATGGAACTAAAGGTTTCATTTGTTTGGATTCCGCTAGTCTTTCAATGTTTTGTGTTAAATTTGTTACTGAGAGCAGCAGAGAATTCTTCAAATTTGAATCACTTATTCGCGACCTTGATTTGCTTTTAATCAATTTCACGGATGAAAATGCTTGTTCACATCTGTATGTCATTTCAAAACGACATATATAACTTTTTGCAAAATATTCTTAGCTCCGGGAAATGTTCACAGGGTAATGAAACTCCAGAAATTAATTATGTCAGAATTGTTTGGATCTGGAAAAAGCTCTCAAACTTTCATTTTAATAGTGAATTGGTTTCAATCAATTCAGTTGGTTGTTAGATTTTGGGCGTTGGAGATGATAAATCTACAACCCCTGGAATGGGGACATATGACAAACCTTCTTCCGCTTGGAACCCCACCAAACCACTTCCATCCTCTTCGGATGATCCTTGAATATTGACAAAACGACAAGATTGAGGGGGAATTGCAACATTTTGTGCTAAGACACAACTGAAAAAAGGTAACTTTAGGGAGTAATCAGTAGCTACCACCTCCAACTCATCTCCTAAGTAAATGGGTGAGTTCTCGATTGGTAAGATCTGGGAGAAGATTATTCTCACTGGCTCAGTACAACAACTTAAAATGCAAATCAAAATAGCAGTTACTGTCAAAAATGGTTCTTCTCAGTAGCTCATTTTTTGTCTAAAAATTAGGAAAACAGCCATTTTTCAATACAAAATCTACTAGAACCTGCCTTTAGAAACCAGCGCACCTCTCAATGAAGGACAAGTTCACCATATTCCAAATCACAGTATTCAAATTCACAGTATTTCCTCTCGTTGTTTAATGCTCTTGCTCTAATTTATTCACACATTTAACAACCGTGCATACATGGCTTGCATATTTAAACGTTTCCAACAGTGCTTTTGTGTTAATTGCAGTGAATTGTAGACAGGATGATTAAACTTCCATTGCTATCCTATCATTGACGCGCTCGCAAGGACACACACTATGAGTTTGCTATAATCTACATTTTAGATTTCCAGGCCCATGATTCCTTTTTCCAAATATGTCTTGATCCTTTGTTTTACCATGCAATGACTCCGGACTGGCAAGTTCTTCAAAGACATTAATATTATCGATTCTCATAAAAGCTTAAACGGCAACCATCCACATATGTCCGTTGATTCATCAAAGGCTAGAGAAAAGAAAGTACAAGAATGGACGAGGTCTTCCAGTCTGAAATACATCCTGAGAGTTCCTCGATACGTCTCGTAGCTGTCTGCCTTAATATAGCACTTTCGTCTGTCTTCCGCAATACACTTTATTACCAAGATTGTCGTTCAATATTTGGAGACAAGGCCTTAAGCAATTTTCTTCCCGCAGAAAGGTTTTTTTTTTTATGCCAATCCTAAAGCAATTTCATATGACGCTTGTGTCATCGCCAAGTTTTCACAACTTACTTTAGCAAATATATTTTGTCTTCCTCTGATTTCTTCCTTTTTCTTAGTCACATATTCTTTTCGTGACTCAACCACAAAAGGTAACAAGTTCATTTTTCTTTCTATTTACATTATGCTGTTGTTTATATAGTATGTACTATTAATCTTCTTCTTTTATCGTGAAAGATACTTTCACAAACAACAAAACGTTTCCATGACTGGACTCTGCTATAAAAGCAATAAATGCGATATTTGTTACATACTTTTTTATATCTTGCCAGATTTAACAATGGAAATAAAATGAAGTTTTAGTTTTCATTAAATAAAATCGTTAGAAATAGGCTGACGTAGCCAGTTAAAATATAATCTCCCAAAGTAGCTCGTAGCACAGCCATTATAAATACATCCAATGCGCCCACGTTTGGCGCGTACGCCACGGTTGGCACCCTGCGTAGACTATACGTAATGGACGGTTACATCCTCACCTTGGGGAAAGAAAACAAATAAGACACATCCACAACTTATTAAAACAAGAAAATCTTGGTGTTAGAGATTTTAATCACTCTATCCTAAATATAATATAATATAATAATAATAATAATAATAATAAATAATAATAATATAATAATAATAAATAATAATAATAATAACAATAAATAAAATAATAATAATAATAATATAATAATAATAATAATAAATTAATAAATCCCAAAATACAAAACATAAATTAGGCAATAGGATATTGTTAATGATAATGGTGAAATGTCAAATTAGCTAGTTCTATTTATTGACAACAGATCTCTTCT
>JABUQX010073885.1:17500-22973 GCA_015478945.1 Trachelipus rathkii | reverse complement strand
TTTTTATTTTTATATATAATTTCTTATATTATATTATATATATATATATATATATATATTATTATTATTAATTATATATTTATTTTTGTAAATATATTTTGTATTGTTATTATCAATTTATTCTTATATAATTATTATATATTATACTATTATTATATTATTTTTTATATTTTTTTTTTGTTTTTTATATATTTATATTATTTTATAATTAATTTATTATTTTTTTTTATTATTATTATTATATACTATATTAATATTATTATTATTATATATTTATTTATTTTAGTGTATTATAAGGGTAGTAATATATGTTGTATACGGGTTTTCAGCCTCCTCTAATATGCAACATTGCATGTAACTCAAGCTCTATATGGGCTCTTGGCACCCATATTAATCGTGCTGATTATGAAAATGTTTGTTATCTCTAGTAAAATCATCAAAAAAATATTAACGCTTCTAAAAAATTTAATAATTTGTTAAAATGGTCAATATATCTTGTATCGATAATGAATATTTTTTTTGAGAAGACGCAAGGAGCCCTCCATGCACTACGAGTGAAACACGTAGGTTGAAAAATGTCGATTTTTTTAACTATAAAGATATCCCAAGTATAAAATTCGACAAAGTTTTTTGTTGTGACAGAGTCGGGTGTTTCTCGCCTACCGGTGCAATAGTCGACCGGGGGGAATCCTGCGTTCCCCTCTGTCCCTGCCGTCGACGCTCGTAACCCCATATTAAAAGTGAAATAAAAAAGAAAATATTAAAATTTCTTTCCATGAGCAGAATTAGATAAACTATTTGGTCAACTCTTCTTCGTCATATCTTTGCTGAATGGAAGGTTGATGGATAATATCGTTAAACGTCTGTCTAATGTTGATGAGGAGCGGTAGCTCTGCTTGACCTATTTAGATATTCCTTATATTTAAATAAATATTTAGAATAAAATAAATTTTTTTTTTAAGTTTCATCGGATGAAATTGCTTGCTGAAATCAAAAATGTTATTTATTTCCTGTAGCTGTTATTATTTTATTTTTTTTAGTTACATGCATGAAGCTTTCGGGAGCTGGCACTATATTCATATATATATATTTTATATATTATTATTTTTATACTTTATATATTATATTTATTATATATTATCATATATATTATATATATATTTATTTTAGTATTATTTTATATGATTATTATTTTATTATATATTATTTTTATTATTAGGATTTATTTATATTTATTTAATTATTATATATTATATATTTATGTTGGCCCTTTTTATTTGCTCATCGACATTTATTTTTTATGAAAGATTTATGCAATTCGGCACTAAGTTATTTTTTAAATTTTTTAGTGTGAAGCTTAAAAATGAATAATATAATATATATATTTTATATATTATATATATATATATTATTATATATATATATTTATTATATTATTTATATTAATTATATTATTTTTTATATTAGTATGATATATTGTGTATATGTGTATCATTACTATATTATTTTTTATAGTTTTTTTGTTTTGTTATTTTATATATTATATAATGTTATATTTTGGTTTTTTATTTAGTGTTTGGTATATGGGGTTTTACGTAAGTATTATATAGTTTAATAGTACATAGAGGCCACAATCCATATCTCGATAAAACTACAATTATGCTAGCGAGTAGGAAATAGGAATACATTGTTGGAATTGCTCTGGCATAATATTTGATCAGATGGAAATCGTATAAAACAAATAAATTCAATACTCGAATAACCTACAATAGCTACATGGTGAAGAGATAATAATTCATTTTGGTAATCCATTAAAATTATAGTTGGAAAATGTATATAATAACAACAAATTTTTAATTATATTAAACATTAAATATATTGGCTATTTTTTTTTATTTTGGGGTGTTTGGTGAGTCTGGGACTTAATTTTTTATAGTATATATATTTTATTCTTATATTATTTTCTATATTTTTATTATTTATATTTTTTTCTTATTTAATTATTTTTATTTTTTTATTATTTATTATTATATTTTATATTATATTTTTTTTTTTATATTTTTTTTTATTATTATGATTAGTGAGGGGTTATATTATATATACTGGATTACCTAATATAGATTATATATATATATGAGTTATATAAGGTATTATATTAGTTATAGTACATATTTGGGTTGGTTTTTTGATATTTATTGGTGATTTAGTTTTGTTTTTTATATATTAGTATTATTATTTGTAATTTATTGTACACGGGCATATTAAGTGGGTGTTCGATCCACGGTGGTAACAGTTATATCAGTGGGGGTGACGTTTTTTCCATAATCCGTAGGGAGGGGTCGTGAGAACCCCCGCGACAACCATATACCAAGAGCGGGGTTTCCGGGAGATCTCTTCCCCGATGGGGGATTATATTCCTACCTCCTGTAGTTTCCCCGGAAAGTGCCTGAAGATCCTTCCGCTCCTGCCATCGGTGCGTGTTATATTGGTGTTGTTTTCCGCTTTTTGGTATCGTTTATAATAGAGAAAAAAAGTAAAGAGTTAGAGTAGAGAGCTCTATTTTTTTTCTTAACGATAACCAATATTATAAAGTTCTATAATAGGATCGGGCTCTCTTACATATTTTTTATCTTTATATTATTATGTCATCTAATAATATTTTTATTTTTATTTTTTTACATTGCCTATCTAAAATTTACCAGGATTCCAAAAATGTATTCTTTTCGCTGTAGCTATTGTAGTTTTGAGATATATTTTTTTTTTCTTTGTTTGCTTTTTTTTTTTTGTTTTGTGTTTGTACAGTTTCTGCCCGCGCCCTAAAAATTGGACCCGCATTCTAGTTTGCAATGTTATTTCCTTCCCTGTGTGTCTATTGTAATGTTTTTGAGTTATGAGTGAGTTGATGATTAGTTGTCGCTTTTTATAATCCAATTTAATCTACCTATATACTAAATATAATTGATTTGTTGTTGAAGAAATTTAGAAATTTTATAGATTTTTTATTCAATTGGGAAAGTATTACTATTATATTATATACTATAGTATTTATATGTATATTTTATATATGTGGTTATGTTATATGGCAGTATTATTATATAGTTTTATATATAATGATATATTATATTATTTATTTTTATACATTTTCCGCAATCAAAAATACGACTTCAGGCCTATTGGCAGCAATCTCTCTATTGCGAGAATGTATTCCGGTTCCCGTTATCCTGTTGGTAGTATTATTGTGATATATTTATGATTATTATTATTTTTAGTTATATATTATTTTATATATAATATATTAGTTGTATATAGTTTTTTAGTATTTTATTACATATTCTTAATGATATGGTTTAACTTTTTTTTTGTGCATATATGCTAGTTGGTACTAGTTTTATATCTTTTTAACTTTGCTTTTTTGGTACTATTACTATTACTTAGTTTATACTATAGATATATACGTTTATATATTATTATTGCCGAATTTTTTGTGAAAAGGAAATTTTCATAGGTCAGGATTTTATATTTTAAATATGTATATTTTAGGAATTCGATGTTATAATCTTAAATTAAGAACAATTCTATTTAACTACCTTTCTTATTAGTCGATATTTATCAATCTTACTTTTTTAATCACTTCTTGGATTTTTCCATCTTTTCTTTCTCAATAATAATTTCCATGGTTTAGTAGAGAGTGGTTTTCTGAAATTTGGCACTCATTTTTGATACTTATTCAACCAAGAAACTGGAAATCTTATTCGTAAGATTATTTTTATTTTTTTTAATTTAGGTTAAAGTTGAATTTTTTGTTCGAATGCATTCATTTGTCAGAAATAATAAATTGTCGTTATGAAGTTATAAATAGGTTCTATATATATAATATTCATATATATATATATATATATATATACTATATGTATATATATATTATTTACTATATAAACATTGTTTATTATATATTCTTTTATATTATTTATTATTATTTTGTTTATTATTATTATATATTATATATTTAATTGCTGTTTATCATATATGCTTAATATAATTATATTATAAATATTTTGATTCATAAACATATATACATATATATATATATATATAATTACTAATATTATATTATTATTATATATATATATATATGAAGTAACTTGGGTTCTATTATATTATCATAATATATATATATTATATATATATATTATACATATAATATTATTTATATATTTATTATTATATTTATAATTTTTTTTCTTTTTTTTTTTTATCTTTTTCTTTTTTTTTTTTTTTTCTTTCTTTTTATATTTTCTTTTTTATACATTTTTACTTTCGTATATTATTTTATTGTACTTATAATAAATTATATATATATTATTAAACATTATATATATTTATAGATCTGAATATATATATAATTATATAATATATATGATATTAATATATATATATATATAATAATATATATATATCTATATATATATAATATATACTTATATATATATATATAGTATATATATATATATATATATATATATTTATATATATATATATATTATATATATAATATATATATATATATATATTATATATAATATAATTATATATCATATATATATATATATACATATATATATATAATATTATATATTAATATATTATATATATATATATATAAGTATATGATATATATATATAAATGGATAGATATACTACTATATTATATATATATATATATATATAAATATATATATATATATATATATATCTATATTTATATATATATATAATATAATATAGTATATATTAAATATAATATATATATATATATATATATTATATATATATATATAATATAATATATATTATATATATAAATATATATATATATATATATATATATATATATATATATATATATTTATCTAATATAAATATATTATATATATATATATATATATTATATATAATATATAATATTCTAATATATCTATAATCTACATTAGTAGGTGAGAAATGTGGAATATTGCACGAACCAACCGTAAGAGGTGAGTTAGTTTTTAAAATTAATTAAGAAATTAGATTGCCTTCGGACTTTCTCACAACAGGAAGGATTTAATAACGCTGAAGAAAAAGGTACGAAAGGATTTGGGACGGAGACAAAGGAAAAGAATAATCAGGAAAATATCCCGCAGAATAGCGGTAAGTCTGGAATTATTTTGAAGTTACGTTTTTTTATTAATAGAGATGTTTCCTTTTTTTAAAAGAAAAGTTTATAACTGAAATATTATGTGTTTTAGGGATTAAACTTTGGGACTAAAGGCTGGAAAACTAATTACTGACGAGTGAAAACTAATCTATGGAGTCCGATGCTATGAAGATAGTTGATTAAAACGAAAGATCCCGTCTTAACTCTGGAGTGAATAGAAGTGTATCCAGTTGGAAAAAGTACAATCGCCTCAAAGTTGGAACCAGATAAATTAGAGTT
>JABUQX010073885.1:12500-15000 GCA_015478945.1 Trachelipus rathkii | reverse complement strand
TAATTAATTAATTGTATTATATTATTTCTATTATATATATAACTATTATATATATATTATATATATATATATATTATATATATATATATATTATATTATATATATATATATATATAATATATATATATATATCATTATCATCACTTCCACCTTCTTTCTCCAAGACTGGCAGGTAAGGTGGGGTAACATGCACCAGGAAACAGGAAATGAGTAGAAAAAATGACAAAAGTCGAAAAGAAAGTCCATCCTTACTGCCCCCTTTATACCTTTTAGTTAGAACTCGTCGCAGTCAGAAAAACCCACCCTAGAGAGCTTCACGAGACCGCGACGGACCCCACTTATGGGCATTCTCGTCCAATGTGGGTCTCGTCCCTTGGCCAGGTGTGGCCACAACCTACCCCTCACAAAATCCCGCCATTCACTAATATTATGCACCTTTCTTCTCGCCTCGGCCAAACTCACATTTTTCTTCTCCAGGCATTCCTTTATTGACTCAATCCACTTTTTCTTCGGTATACCAGCCGGTCGATTCCCAGCACACTGTCACCACTATAACATCCGCATAATACCAACCCCGAACTACGTCCATTCCTTTCCACAGACCAAACCATTCTCAAAGTACTTTCATTTATTCTCTCATTTACCCATTTCATCACATCACACAACTCTCTATTACGTTCATTTCTCATTTTATCAATTCTTCTCACACCTAACACACCCCTAAGATTGTCCTCTGAACACATTGTTACTTTTTAGATCTATAACCTCTATTCCAGACCATAGTCTCACTACTATACATTAACACAGGTAATAACATACCCTCATGTAAGACCCTAGCGCACTCAGGACTTAGGCCGTTTACATCCACCAACGAATTAATTGCACCAGCCACCTTCCTGCTATTCACAACTTTCCTACTACACTCTGCATCATCCGGTCCCTTATCATCCAACATATATCCTAAATATTTAAACTCAGACACTTGTTCCAGCTGCTCACCATCTAACATAACTTCACACCGAGGACTGTCTTCACTCAAACCATAACCTTACTCATCTACGTTTACTTTCAAACCCTCCTTTTACACACCCTGCCAAATCTCTCTATCAATCCTCTCAAACTCTTTTCAGATTCGCCACACAAAACCAAATCATCCGCATATAATAGATAGGGCACCCTTCACTCTCTTCCATTTTCCATCGTTCTAGCACCATCCCCTGCCACCCTCACGTCTAATCTTTCATAATTCAATCCATATACAAATTGAATATCCTAGGAGATATAACACATCCCTGCCTCACTCCACCATTAATATTGAACCAATACTTTCGACTCCATTAATTCTTACACACGCTTCACTATCGTCATACATTTTTTTTATTATATTCAGAAGCCTTCCACCAACACCATATAACACTAACACCTGCCATAGAGCTTCCCTATTAATCCTATCATACGCCTGTTGCAAATCCATAAAACCTAAATACAATTTATTCTTCTTTTCCCTCATTTTCTCAATCATTTGCTTCAATGCAAAGATTTGATCTACACATCCTATACCACTTCTAAAGGCAGCTTGTTCTTCACCAATCAATCCTTCAGTCACTCGACGCACTCTTTCGACCAAAATACCAGCATATATCTTCCCTACAGCACTCAATAAACAAATTCCACTATAATTCCTGCAGTTACCCTTATCCCCTTACCTTTATATAAGGATATTGTTACTGTTCTTCTCCAATCCCTCGGAACTATACCCTCCATAAACACTTTGTTACACTACTTTCAAATCCAATCAATCACCTTCTTGCCTCCGTTCTTGATAATTTCACCAGTAATTTCATCTACACCTACAGATTTTACCATCTTCAAAACTTTCTCACCCTACCATTACCTCCTCCTTAACTTATGACCTCATCCCGAAAACAAATAACTTTATCTTCATGATCTGGTGCACCGATTCAAATAATCCACAACACATTCACTCATCATTCACCTTCTTCACTACTGCCAATGTTATGCAGGATTTTAGAAGTTTACGATGTAGGCTTATTTTAAGTTAGTGTTCCCCCACAACATCCCTCGTTGGGTACATCATCATCAGTTACGAAAGCCGATCAGAGCCATTCATGATTCTAGAGCAGATTGCTTGCATTATTCTCGATTCTAATACAGCTCTCTCCTTGCGCCTTCCTTTCCAAAGTCTCCTATTGCCTCTGTAAGTCCCCATTCATCCTCCTTCCAAACTGTTTATTTACCTCTTTTTTCCTCCTACATATGCACCTTTTAGTATTCCTTTTTTCCTCTTTATATAATTCCAAACATCTTTCATTTGAAAACCTTCATCATTGGCTTTTAGTACATTCAACCACGCTTCTTATTTACTTCTTAACCATTGCATCACTCTTTATTCCATTCCACTCACTGTCAAAATTCTTACTTCCTAATTTAGCACATCCACATACTTCTTTCGCGCTGCTAACAACCGTTTCCTTCATTT
>JABUQX010073884.1:15000-33034 GCA_015478945.1 Trachelipus rathkii | reverse complement strand
CTCTCTATTTATGTGACAGGTATCCAACAGTGCCTCAGCGTATAAACGTGCCAAAGAGCTAAACATGTCATCATTGTGGAGGTTTGGGTCATGCCTGAAAAATGTTATGGTATTAAAAATAAATTAAGACATTTAATTGTTTATAAGCAAAAGCTGAATTTATATAACAGCTTTTTATCTTTAAAAAAAATCAAAAATCACCAAAATTAGCCTCCTAGCTCCTTATGTATAAGTTTCCAACAAAATGTGGATAAAGTGTATTTGTTGCCAACAATTTCCTTTCAACTCTTTAAAGGCAACAAAAAGGTTACAGTAAGAGGAGCAATAGATACATGTAGTCAACGCTCTTACATATCTAAAAATGCCATGACAGGTTTAATTAATAATTTTGATAATTTACATGAATTAGAGTACAATATTCAAACTTTCATTGGTGCCAAACAGCGAATTTTTCTTCAGCAATTGTTATTGGGTTTAC
Organism: Trachelipus rathkii; assembly: GCA_015478945.1. NCBI lineage: Eukaryota > Metazoa > Arthropoda > Malacostraca > Isopoda > Trachelipodidae > Trachelipus > Trachelipus rathkii. The sequence continues at coordinate 32,556 of JABUQX010073884.1, read as the reverse complement.
AATTTAATGATCGGGAAGTTTTTAGCATGCCTTTCCTCATTGACAATGATTTAAATTAAATTATAGAATTCACGGCATGAATAAAGCGGTTGAAAATTTTAAGAAAAATGGTATTCCTTTAGCTGATTCTTTTTTATGACAGTGGAGACCATGATATGTTTGACATAGATTGTTAGCAATATATATTATTGGGATTATTTCTCCTTCTTTAATTTAGTTAATATAATGTCTGGAAGTTGTTTTAAAATTGCAAATAGGCTAGTACTATAGGTAATGTTCAAAATTTTTTAACCAGAAATCAAATCATAGAAGTAAGTAAAGTGAATATGCAATTTCCATTGATAGAAGAGGAGGAGTCTGCTTTAGTAAATGAAACCATTGTAAATTTTGATTTTAAATCCTTATTAAAAGTTATTTTCAACTCTTCTTGATATTATTTATGATGATTCCTGAAGTAGAAACTATGTGACTTAATATTTTGTTGTCCATGTGAGAGTGTTGGTATTCCTACTAAAGATGATAATGATCTAGCCTCTTAGATGAGATCATGATTAAAAAATTTACAAGAATGAATATTTTTCCGGTGGATGGCAAATTACATATCAAACTTCCTTGATATGAAGAAAAATTAAAATGCCCCAAATTTTGACATTGAGAGTATTAGTCAGAGTCTATTCTTCTCTGGCAAAAAGGACTGTAGGTTATATCTAATATTTTTTATCAATATTTGCAAGGATAATATAATTGAAATTAAAATATTCCTAAATTTTGAAACATTATATATTTATACCTCACAGACCCATAATAAGAAGTGAGGAGCAGATCACAACTAAGATAAGACCTGTCTTTAATTGCTCTTTTAAAATATCTAAAGACAGCCCTTCCTTGAATCAGGCTTCTTATGCTGGTTTAGATTTAATGAACTCCCTTTTAAAATTACTTTTGGTATTTAGAACTAATAATTATGTTGTCCTTAGTGACATTAAACAAGCCTTTTTGTCTATCAAATTCTGTTTTTTATGGTATCAGAATGATGAATTAATCTCTTTCAGGTTTAAAACTTTACTGTTCGGTTATACAGCGTCCCCTTTCATTCTCCATTATATAATGAAACATCATGTAGAAAAGTTCCCTGATGATAAGTGTAGGGATATCTAATTTTTTTGGAGACAACCTGATTTTTACAGGCAATAATTGCAAAGAATTGGAAAAGTTGTACCATCTTACTTTTGAAAGAATGAACCAGGGTGGGTTTGAAATTCGCTCTTGGAATAGTAATTGAGTTGTGTGAGAGTATGAGAATGGATGGTAGGTATGTGGAGCATGAAAATGAGTATGAAAAGGTGCTTGGGTATAAATGCAATTTAAAGAAAGATTCCTTGCATGTGTCGTCAGTAAGTTATAGGAGCTCGTGTAGTACAAAGCGACAGATACTTTCTGAAACTTCCAAGTTGTTTGATCCTTTAGGACTTACAATACCTATTACCGTAAGAGGGAAGTTGTTAATGAGAAGTGTTTGGGAAGCTAAAAAGAATGGGATGAAAAATTACCTGGGGAAATGTTGACTGAATGGGGTAAACTGAAGGAGGATTTAAATGAATTGAGTAAGATTGAGTTTTCACGTCAAGTTGTGAATGAAAGTGAATCCTATGGTCTGAATATATTTTGTGACAGTTCTGCTAAATGTTATGGGTTTGTTGCATATGGTTCAAGTGAAGGAAAAATAACCTTTTGTTTGCCAAGGCCAAAGTAACACCTGTTAAAAAGACCTATAGTATTCCAACCTTAGAACTATTAGGAGTCCTTTTAGCTTTAAAATGCATATCCACTATTTTAGACTATTTTGTAATATCATTTTTGAATATAAAATATAGGTGCGGACTCAAAGTAAGTTCTTAATTGGCTTTTGACAGGTGAAACCAAGGTCAAGGCTAAGTATGTTAATAACAGGTTAAAAGATGTTATCACTTTGTGTGATGACATCAGAAGTAAATATAAACTAAAAATTATTTTTAACTATGTGCAAACTGCTCAAAACCCAGCAGACCTTTTGACCAGGGGTTTAATTTTTAAACAATTTGCGAAAAATTTAAATATGTGGAAACATGGTCCAGAGTGGCTTTGTAAGGATCTGGAGAGGTAGAATGCTTTCCCTTTCTCCAGAATTTAGTAATTTTGCTACATTAAATTTTAATACTAATGTAATTAATAATAAACAAAATAATATTGATGAAATATTGGAAATAAATAAATTTAGTAAATTTGAAAAAGTAATAAATATAACTAGTTATTTGTTTATGTTTCTAAGCAAAATTACTAAGGAAGACCCTTGCAAAAAAGCTCTTAAATATTGGATCAAAAAAGCACAAAACTCTTCATATACTAAAGAGATTGCATTTTTAAAATCGGATCAAAAGGGTGCAATACCTAAACTTTTAATAACTTAAATTTATTTTTTGATGGTGATGACATTTTAAGATCAAAGGGTAGAATATCTAAATGTACATACTTTTAATTATGATATCAAAATCCATCTGTCAAGATACCAAATTACTTCACCACACCTTTATTAATTTGAAGGCTCATAATAAACAAGCATTTGGGATTAGATAGCACATTAAATTATTATATTAGAAACCAAGGTTTCTGGATTCCCAAAGCTCGCAATAGCAATAAAAAAGGTCTTAAATCAGTGTATGTTATGCAAAAAATCAATGTGGTGCTTTTAAATATCCTAAGTGCACTGACATCCCTAAACATCATACATGTGAATTTAGTAATGCCTTTTAAATTCACAGGCATTGACTTTACTGGTCATATATTTGTGACTAATGAGACTACAGGTAAACTGGACAAGATGTTTATCCTATTATTCACATGTCTTAATGTAAGATCAATTCATTTAGAACTAGTCCCTGACATGGGTGTGACAAATTTTTTACTAGCTTTTCAAAGGTTTTGTAACCTATATACCATCCCAGAGTTCCTTTACTCTGATAACGCTAGAACATTCGTGAAAGGGGCAGACATCTTGTCCAGGGCTCTGGGGTCCAATGAATTCAGGGATGAACTCAAAATTAACAATATTAAGCATATTTGTATTCCCAATTATTCAGCTTGGTGGGGGTCTTTTTATGAGCGTCAAATACGCACTTTGAAAGTTTGTATGTATAAAGTTATTGGTAGGAAGAGGTTAACTTTGTCTTTTATAAAAAATGCTATTAACAGCAGGCCTTTCACATATAGATCAGAAGCTAGTGATCTTGAAACCATAACTCCTAACTCATTCATTCGTTTGAATTGTAATACTTCTCTTATTTTAAAGGATGCAAATGAAGAAGTCTGGAAGGAACCTGACAGGGGTTCTTTAGAAAGCACTCTTGATACTCAAGAGCAATTATTTAATCAGTTTAAACAACTATGGTATGAAGCTTACCTATTAGATCTAAGGGAAGCTATGACTGATATATATCAAATCTCTTGGGAAAATAAAATCAAAGTAAATGATATAGTGCTAATAAAATCCAATCTTAAAGCCTCGTCCCTTCTGGATGATGGGTAGAGTTATGGAAGTTGTAACACATGACAACAAAATAAGAATTCGTTAAAGTTTAACAAAGTAATGGACACAAATATTATACCATCTAATAGCAATTTGTATCCATTAGAATTGTCCTTAATAATAGATAATAAGTCCCCAATTGTCAAACATAAAATCAAATACAGGATAAAGCAGTTTGGTGACTCGAGGCAGTGAAGCTGGGATAGACCTAAAACGTAGCCAAGCAGCCCTAAAGTGTGACAAGCTCATTAAGTCCAAACTAGACTAATTAAAATAGTCATTGTACTAAGGCTACAATCTCTCTCTGGGGAGATTGTTAAAATTATAATTAAAAATTTCATATTATTGTTAAAATATTACACTTATTTATTATTAACTTTATTATTTTTAAATAATTATACTTAAATTTAGTAGAAACGTTATTCAACTTTTCCCTGTAATATTTAACCAATTGAGCAAGGCGCATATGTATCGCGCATCTATTTCTGATCATAATATAAAAAAACAAGGCTGATAAGGTTAAAAATTTGTGACCATCGTTCAAAAAAGTTGTATTTGTTTATTATATGCAACTTCTAAATTGTTAAACATATAAAAGCGCAAGTTCTACTTAAATTAGACTATATTACTATAATCCCAAACCAATGTTAAAATATTTATGAAATACTTTTCTAATTGAAATTCCTCAAGTTAAAAAGAACAGTGTAATATCGTTCTGAAAGTCAAATTGCTCTCTTTGAAACTATCATCATTAATTGCTCCTATCTTGTGATTAGTGCAAGGGATCTCTGTAATTTCATGATTTATTATTTCTTTTTGAGTAGAGCCCGCCAGGAACCGCTATAAGGTAATAAATTGGTAGGTCCTATGCATATTAAAGTTGCCGTAATTATTTATAAGGCAAGACACTTTATATTTCCTTATTAGTGTTAATCAGTTTATTATTTTAAATATTTTTTTCCAAGAAGTATATGTTCAGTTTTTTATGAGTTTATAATATTTTTATAACTTAGCAAGTTAACAATATATATACAAATAAGGCAGTATATGTTGAGCAGTTATATAGCATATATATATAAATATATATATATTACTAAGTTATATATTATTGGTTATTAAGAGAACATTATTCTATTGGTATATACATAAATTATATATACCTCTAAATATAAAAACTTTATTTATGCTAGCAGCAGTGTTATATATTATTGTTGGTTATATATATATATTATAGCATATATATATGTTATTATTACATACATAGGCTAGTTATAAATGTATATTATATGTTGGCAGCTGGCGTTGTCTCATACTGCTGCTGGAAGTTGGGTTGTTGAGCAGCATATATTACTATGTATATGTATATTGTTATAATATTAGTACATATACATATATATATTATTGTTATTGTTATAAAGAAGGGAAGCTACAAGATTAAGCATGTTAAATATATATGAGTATATTGATATATATTATATATATTAGTTATTATTATGCATATTATTATTAGTTATTACTACATTACAGCTGTTATGCAGTATGTTGGCTAATATTATTATTATATACAGCAGATATAGTAAATTAGGTAGATGCTATTATCCAAGATAAATATATATATATATATATATATATATATTATATAAAAATTTAAGTTGTTGTTGTTATTGTTGTTACAGGCTCATGCTAGGGCTATTACTATATACCGTATATATATATAGCAGTTATTAGTATGAGTGAAAGGTTGTTATATATATACATATATAAGGTTATATATATATATATTATGTTGGTTAAGGTTATTAAGGTTATATATACATATATATATATCTACCAAACATCTTAATTTCATGAAATGTGATATATGAATTTTTAGCGCATCAGATTTTTTATTTTTATTGAACCAAACAAATATCGAAAATGAACTCTTAAAAATTTTTTTGCCAAAAGTAAAATTTTTTACTCATATATATATATATAGCAGTTAGAGCAAAGATAGTAGCAGATATATATATATATATATATATATATATATATATATATATATATATATATATACTATATATATATATATATATGTGTGAGGGCAGGAATTCCTGTCCTCACTATAGCTATATGTACATCTGCTATATGTGTAAACACTACTCAAAAAAAAAAAAACAGTTTTCCTGTACACCAAACTGTTATTTTTGTTAAGGAATTTCTAACGGTTGTATTTTGTGTTAAACTTTCAAACTTGGTGGGAATAAAAAAAAATGGGGGTGATGCTCAAGGAGGAGTGCCAAGAACAAGGTAGTTTCGGGGGGGTGAGAGGAAGAGTGAGAGTCCCATAGTACAAGAAGAGGGATGTGTTAAACGATCGGCACTATAAAAGCTGGAAAATTAGGTTTAACCGAATAAATTTGGTGTGTTAACCTTTTAAAATCTAATTATAAACTGTAAATCGAGTTAATTAATTTGAACCCTAAATTATAGAAGAAAGGGTTAAAAGTGACATTATATGATAACCGGCTCATTATTATCTATTAAAATAGACTATTGTGTTAACTAATTGCTTGATACAAACTATTAATCATTTTGAACCATTGACATTATCTATGCCTCATTTAATTTAATTAACCTTAAGAAATAACGGTAAGTAACTTGCTCTTTCTTATCCTCTGTACATAACTTGTTATAGTTTAGTACATGAAATAGTGACCCTTAGAGTGACTCGAACAAACAACTGTCTAATATTCAAATGTAAAGTGAAAACAAACAAAAGATTATAATAAATAATTTAAAACAGTGAAATCCAAACAGTGCATAATTAAAAAGTGAGAGAAACAGTGAAGTAAAAAAATTAAAAAAATTAAATAAATAAATAAAAAAAAAAAAAAATAAAAAAAAATTCAAATTCCCCAAAAAAGTAGTGAAATAAGAACAATAATAAATCAATCCCAAATCCCCAAGAAGAAAAATAAAAATGCTAAAAATGACCAGCCAAAAAAGAAAGTCGCCCACAGTTCAAACCAAGAGAACAGACATGACTCTCGTAACCCAATCCTGAGTTTTAAGATCGCACCAACCTCCCTCCCGAAGTAGTCCCTCCAACCGAAGGGGTAGAGGAAGGATGACCTTTCATTCAAATATGAAACAGAGCCCTGAGAGCAAAGTGTCGCAGCACATCATTTGAGCACTAAACCATTGAGAAGTCATCTCTCTCCCACCCTCTTAGGGAGAAAAAAAAGGAGTCTCCCCCTCACCGCCATCCCCCACTTCAACGAATTTATCTAGAGTGGATTCGGCAAACAACTATGATTTTAAACCTTAATGAAATTACCAACCCAAGAGAGAGAGCCAGACTGTTGGCATCAAAATTACTGAGCAAGATTACAAATTCGTTGAAACTCCCTCTGAGACGATTGTTACACCAAATTAGTGAGAGTAATAGAGAAACTCTATGCACCATCCTGAGAACACAATAGAAGTTTTCCAGTCTGGCATGAGGGAGGGGAAGCTTCCCTCCGATTATGTAATTAAGGTAAAAGAAATGCTCGGGCTAACTAGCTTCATCACAATAACAGATAGTGATGTGGTTTGTTAGAGAACTCTTCTTATTAAGATTGCCACAGCAACTGCAGATCTCCCTCATGACGACGGAAAAGAACCATAATTTTGATGAATTGGTAGAACTCGCTGACGACATTTATAATAAATTTTTCCTCCTAAACGGTGCTTATCAACCCCCAAACAGGGGGAGAACTGAATGGCAAACTTTAAATGCCATCTGTCCAGCAGATGAGAAAGTCACCAAGCCAAGCAGAGAATCGTCCACTCAAGAAACAGAAATAAGTCGGTGTAATGGTCCAGCCTTGTCAGGACCTGGGTTGTGGGATTTATATGTAAACTTTTTATTATCAATTCAATCGTTTTGTTTTGAACAGTGTAATTTAACAGTGTATTATCTGTCTTTTCAGAATAGATTCCACTAAGCAGAAATAAAAACAGAGTGAATTATCAGTCATAGTCAAGGATGAGAAAGTTTATGAGAAATAAAAATAAGAGTGAAGGAATCTTCATCACAGAAGAGGAAGATTCATAATAAATTTATAACATAGCTGATGAATAAAGAAAACCCCAAAAGCCTAAGAAAGCATAATTGGGGTGAATATAGAATATATATATATATATATAGATGAACTTCATTATTATTTATTTTATTTTACTATTTTATTATTATTGAATTTAATTATTTTCAATTAATTATTACTTGTCATTGCAAAGACTTTTCCTAAGCTGATTGTAATTGTCTTCTCTTATTCAGGTTTTTAGTTTTGGTTTTAAGTCTTGGCTTCATTTCAGTCTTCGATTCTGGATTTCAGTCTTGATTTTAATTCCTAGACTTGGCTTCCAGACACATATTATTCCTCTCTTGGAAAATAGTACATTTTCTAAGATATTCATTTTAAGTACATATAGATGAAATAGGATTTAGGAATTAAGAAAAATATAGTCGAATTAAGGAATATATAAATAAGAAGAATACATAGTTATAGAAGAAAATTAATCATAAGGAAACTTAGTATTAAGAAGAAATTAGTTACAGAAAGGACAACTCACCAAGAATTTGTATTATATACTCACAGAAAGCAGAAGTCATTCCAACTCACTTAGAGGGATTGTCATTATTAGTAAATTAAAGATGAGTATTTTATACTTTACTTTTAACCACTGCACACATCCCAAACATTAAACACACTTAATCAATTTCTCGAATGAGGAAAATAAATTTCAATAATTGGTTTTGAGTTTCGTCGAGGATTCAATTAATTCAGTTTTCAATATTCAAGTAACTCGTTTACCTTAATTAAATTTTCTGTATTAATTCTTTTGTGTTCTTCATCCCATTTGACTTTGGCTACATGTACATAAAATATTTTTTAAATAAAAATATAAAGTACCGCCAGTCATTTCGCTAAAGTATAAACGCATAATACCTGTACTACTGGACGAAAATTATTAAATATTATTTTCATTCTTCGTTGGTCCGCCATCAGACAGAACCTAACCCATGTCTTCACTGGTTAGCTAATTTAGTACAGGAGCAATTGGGTTGACTTGCTTTCATTTTAAATGCTTTTTACATTTAATACGTTTGGGTGGCTAATCTTAATGCGTTACGTAATTCAGCTGCTCGGGGAGTGGGAATTAAAGCCTTCTGTTCGGGAAAATACTTCGCTTCAATATTTGTATCTTTATATTACTGATTTGACAAAGAATAAGGTTCATATTTTTTTTCTTTCATGAAAAAAAAAAACGTGATCTTTCATTTTTGAAGGTTTCATTCTCTTTACATACGGAAACAATTTTATTATAAGTTTTAGCAAATATACTCTAATTTGAACATTGTTCCAATTTCCTACAAGGTGGAAGCTCTTGAGTTTGTGTTCAAACTTTTGGGCTTTCCATATTTTTATTTTATATTCTTGAAATTTTGATATTCATAACATTTTGTTTGTAGCTTCATTAATGTTTTCTTACGTTTCTCAGCTAGTAACACTAACATAATGATTTAATCAGAATTTTGAAAGCCACGCGCAAAAGTCGTGTGACTGTACTATTTAAGGAAATAAGCAAGGCCCTCGCATGAAATGTAACTTTGTTGTGTAGACTGCAGAAACTAGTATTTATTGCTCATTATCTAGAATAATCTAGAAATTCTGAAAATTTGCTATCCCAGGTATATGTCTATCATCTATAAGCTTCGTTTCTAGTACTTCCTCTGTCATAAACCCATTTCAACCCAATTTATCAGTCATATCAAAATTAAATGGCTGATGATGTTGAGCCCAGTGATAATGAGCCTGACAGTAGTCAGTAGTGTAGTGACTGGGGTCTGGAGAGTGGGGACTAGTGATTATTAGTGAATCAAAAGTTGATATTCCAAAGCAAATATTTAATTTAGTCATTCACTCATCCTCCTCTCATTTACAATCTTGGTATAATTTAATTTCAATTTTTTTTATCATTTGCATCCCTTAAGTCACTTTTGAGTTTTGTCATTCAGACTCATTCTATATAAATATAATATACATTAATGTTTAAAAGTAAATTATAATATGATTATATGATACAAAAAATACATAGTAAAGCAGTTAGTAGTACAACCTACTATAAATTGTAACAAAAACAATTGATAAAATATAAGAGAGAAAGGTAGTTCTGCTATTTTATAAATGAATTTGGAATATTGTTTAATTTCAGGTACTCCATTTGAAAAATGAAAAATACCAATGAAATATATTAGCTCTTTATATTTTTAAAATACATTTAATGAAAAAAACGAGAAAAAAAAAAAAAAACATGATTTGAAAAAAAAAAATATTTCCCAATCCTAATCCTAAGGGACTTAAGAATTTATTGATGCACCGATTATAACTCCTCGTAACATCGGTTAATAATATCACAAGAGAAGGTCAGGCCGAAGAGATGAGATCACTTACTAAAAGTGTGATAGAGCTATTAAAAACGATGTGCCAAACTTCAAAAAATTTTCCCGCCTTCAACGATAGTCAAAATCCAAGGAGACGGAGCTTCAACAATGTAACATATGGCAACATCGCGACAGAGGCGAGCACCGAGGGACTTTGTTATTTTCATAAAAGATTCCTGCACCACGCCTTCAAATGCGAAGGTCCGTATGTGCGATGTACTCTTTTGTCCCCCAAACCCCATCAACTCCCTCGTCCCCACTGCCAACTTCCCAACCTGCTAGGTCGGGAAACGAGTAAGCTGGCCTGAGACTCAATCACCAGGCCATAGGGAGGTGACAATGCGAGGGAAAGAGGTAATTGTAGATAGAAGTCTTTATGAACATTCGCCCAACAACTTTTATTTGAGTAGATCAAATTTTAGGAGGGAAAATATTAATTAATTTTGGTAGAAATGTTGTTTACAATGGTCATTATAATAATAATCATAATAATAATTACTATAATAATGGAAGCCGTTATTATGATAGCCATAATAATGGTAGAAATGATAGTTATATAATTATAATTTTAACAATGGAAATTATAATAATGATAGAAACATCTATTATAATAATAATAATCATAATGGTAATGAAAATGCTAATTATATTAATACTATTTATAATAATATGAGGATATTTGTTATGATAGTAACTATAATGCTGATAGGTATATAAATTATAATAGCTATAATAATAATAAACATTTTAATTATAATGGTAACTATAATGATCGTGGGTATGAAAGAAATGTTGATTATGTTAATAGGTATAAATGGAATAGGGATGTTACTTATAAAAATAATCACAGGCATAACGAAAATGCTAATAATGAGTCGGAAAGCGATAATTTTAATAACGAGATTGTGACTCAAGTAACAGGAAGGGTGACTCCTAGTGAGTCGACCACTCCCCACTGGAGACGACTCGCCCCTTCGCTCTTGCCACCGAGTGAGCGGAGGTAGAGCCATCGTTAATTTTGTGATTGTAACCCATCGCATGCTGGGACTACTACTACTACTACTACTACTACTACTACTAATAATAATAATAATAATAATAATAATAATAATAATAATAATAATAATAATAATAATAATAATAATAATAATAATAATAATAATAATAATAATAATAATAATAATACTAATCATTATAATCATTATAATCATTATAATAATAATAATAATAATAATAATAATAATAATAATAATAATAATAATAATAATAATAATAATAATAATAATAATAATAATAATAATAATGATTATAGGACTAATAGGAATAATAATAGCCGTAATAGTGATAGTGGTGGCGGTTGTATTAATTCTTATAACTTTATTGGAAATGGTAATGTGAATAGACAGTATGACTGCTGGACGAGAGCATTTTGCCGTACGTCTGATAAAGTCGATGTCTCCCCCAACGGAGGTCAACTGCTCCCCACCTCAGTTACTGAGGAGGAGGGGGATTAGATGTGACTCAAACTCATGATCTCCATACTTGTCAATAAAAACTTAATCAATAAATAATGAAACTTGTTAATAATGACGGGGGCGAAACCCCCTTCCTGGAAATAAATTGTATTAGCTTTAGGAAAGAAGGAATTTTTCCTCCTTCTGATGAATTGGAAAGATCATTAAATTTAAGAAATGTTGCATGTAATTTAATCTGTATACTTGAGGTGGAGAGATCGTCTGATTGTTTTTTTTTTATTGACCTTATCGTTATCAGTCATAGAACGAACCTCAGATCTCTTCTCTTAACGCTATAATAGTTAAAGGGGACGTATGGCAACCTGAATCCTGGAGCTTTATAACAGTTAAAGGGGGTGTGTCACAAGCTTTATAACAGTTAAAGAGGGCGTGTCCCAAGCTTTATAACAGTTAAAGTGGGCGTGTCCCAAGCTTTATAAGGGTGTATCTGAATTAGATAGGGAGGGTACCACGATTGGCACCATCAGAACGGCCAATGGGGGCATTATAAACATTTATTATAAAAAATTAATTAAAATCGACGTTGGACTGGGCAGACTTTATGACGTACATGTTTGCGCGGCAGACATTATTTTAACGTTCTAGGCATGCCTTTCCTAAAAAAAAAAATACGGCTTCACTATCGATTTTAAGTGCCACTATTTGTTAGACCCGAAGACCGAACGCAGTATTTCTCTAAGCAATGAGGCTTTTGACTTTTCTATGCATGTGAGAAACTATCTTTCCACTTACCGCCGTTTCTTTAAATATACCCTTTTGCGAATGCGAAATAGTTAATAATTTAATCAGGGAATACCAAGACTTGTTCCTAATTCCTTATGAAGCGCCGTATTTAAATCTAAAAAACGAACAACTCGACAGATGGCGTTATATTTGTACGAACTTTGGTAGTAAGGGGGGAGGAGTTTTTGGCAATAATAGTGGGGATGAAGTCATGGATCATTCACAATTTCATAGTGGCAATACTATGGAGAAGGGGAGGGGGGAATGAATCGTGCCCATTGAGGATGGAGGTCCATCATGAGTTGACTGAAAATTACCCATAAAGTATTAATGTTACAGGTGAACCGATACAATTAAGAAGTAGGAATATTGCCCCTCACCTGTATGAAAAGGCAAAGGGAGAGATTAATATATTATTAGAAGCCGGAGTAATAAGGCGCGCTCAGAGCTCCTGGCAATTTCCTATCTCGTTTCTCCCTAAGCAGGATGGAAGGGTTCGCTTGGTAGTTGATCTGAGATTGCTCAATCAAAGGACCGTTTCTGATAATTTCACACTACCTAAGATTAAAGACATCCTCTTCCAATTACAAGGTTGCAAGATACTATCAAAACTCGACATGAGGCAAGCCTACTATAACGTCCCAGTCTCGGAAAAAACGCAGAAGTATTTCACTATTACCTGCCCGCTTGGTATTTATAGCTTTAATTACCTAATTCAGGGCCATAAGAATTCGTCGAGTGCTTGGCAGAGGCTGGTTTCAATTCTATTCGGTTACTTGAAGAGTGTGTTCATATATTTAGATGACATACTTGTATCTTGCGTCACTATAGAAGAGCACGTTGCGATTCTAGAGGAAGTATTCAAGAGATTAAAATATATGAAAATCTGTTTAAATCCAAAGAAATACTTGTTGGGAGTGGAAGAACTAGACTTCCTAGGGTTCAAAATTAGCGAGAAAGGCATTTTGCCCAGCCAAGAAAAAGTTAATGCGATAGTAAATGTGGCAAAGCCTACAAATATCAGACAGGTCCGGGCCTTTCTCGGTCTATAATTTTTATCGCATAACCATAATCGACGCAGCCAGGATGCTGCTGCCACTAACCAATATGTTGAAGAAAAGGCCTGCTTCGACGAAAAAAATAATTTGGAACTTGGAGGCAGAACGGGCTTTCAAAGAGGCGAAGGAAATGATGGTGAAGGCCACATTGTTATCATTCCCCGATGAAGAGACAAAATTACAACTGTACATAAAAGTGAGCGAATTTTCTCTAGCTAGTGCTTTAATGAGCGATGATAATCCAACCAAGATATTTGCCTTATTTAGCGCAGTTTTGGCCAACGCTGAAGTGAATTTGCCACTGGTGACGAAAGGGTTAATGTGTGTCAGTAAAAGCTTGGAAAGGTATTCCTATTTGATAGCAAATCACCAGGTTAAAATCTGTGTCTGCAACAATGGTCTAATACTGGCTTACAAAAAGCGGAAGGTGGACAAGATCCACAGCACAAGGGAAATAAAATTATTGGATTCCATAGCAAGCTTTGATATAAAGTGGGAATTGATTTCAAGAAAAGAAAAAAATTACTATGTATTTGACCGAACTATCTAATGAGGGAAACGAATCTATAGGGATTGGGGAATAACCCTTGCAATTGAATTTCATGAGGGACATGAAGTGGAAACTACTGCCAATTGATCAAAATACGATAATGGGACCCAAGTCACTATCGGAAAGTCTACCCAAGTCACCTTCCGAAGGCGAGTGGGCGTGGCTCTCTTCCTCAAATTTGGTAACCATGGAAACAGATTTGCAACTGGGGGAGGGGCATTTCGAGTTAAATTCTTTAAATACCAGAGATAAGATTGAGCCCTTTAAACCGAACTACTAAAGAACGGGATTTGCTAGCTTACTATCAAAATAATAATAATAATAATAATAATAATAATAATAATAATAATAATAATAATAATAATAATAATATAATATAATACTAAAAAAAAAACTAATAAATAATAATAATAATAATAATAATAATAATAATAATAATAATAATAATAATAATAATAATAATAATAATAATAATAATAATAATAATAATAATAATAATAATAGTGACGAGGCTGATAATAATAATAATACAATAAATCATAATAATAATCAATAATAATAATAATAATAATAAATAATAATAATAATATAATAATAATAATAATAAATAATAATATATAATAATAATTAATAATAATCATAATAATAATAGCAATATAATAATAGCAATAATAGTATAGCAAGATAATAAATAACAATAATATAATGGCAATAATAATAATTAATAATAATATCATAATAATAATACATAATAATAAATAAATAATATATATATATCAATAATAATAATAATAAATAAAATAAAATATAATAAAATAATAAAATACTAATAAAAAGAAGAAGAAAAGAGAAAGAAAGAAGAAGAAGAAGAAAGAAGAAGAAGAAGAAGAAAGAAGAAGAAGAAGAAGAAGAAGAAGAAGAAGAAGAAGAATAAGAATAAGAATAAGAATAAGAATGATGATGATGATGATGATGATAATAATAGTAACGAGGCTGATAATAATAGTGGCTTTGATAATTTCTTTCTGAATACGATAATGTACAGTAGAGAGGGTTAAGCATGATAATGAAAAAGATCCGAGAGGGTATAGATTTCAGAGAAATAGCGATTGAACCAGAGACTGGTCGCTTTATAAAGAACTTGATAAAAGGAAGGTAAGCTACCGGATTAAAGGCCTGTTACTAGGAGTTCGTCCATCTGGATAAGGAGCTGTCTTTGGCAGTCGACATTTCTACAACCACTTCTAGGATCTTGATACCGGAAAATCTTGTGGATGTCATAGGGAAACTACATAATACAAATCATTTGGGAATTAAACGGACCTTGACTGTTCTAAGAGCGGATTTCGTCTTTAAATTCATGCATAGTATAGTAAAAAAAATTCGTACAGAGTTGTGATGTCTGTCAGAAAAACAAGAGCGTTAGGAAGATATCTCCAGAATTTGGTAGCTTTAAAGAGGTCTCAGAAAAGTTCGACAAGCTGCATGTTGATTTGTTGAAGCTACCATATAGTATGGGTTTCAGTTACTTGCTAGTCTTCATTGACAGATTTAGCAAGTATCCATTCGCTTATCCCTTAAGGCAGGCGACGGTAACCTCGGTGCTAAAAATATTGGTAAGTGAGATTTTATTGTTCTGCGGCTCAATAAAAAGACTCATCTCAGACCGCGGGACCCAGTTATGCCAAACTGTTTATGACGTGTGGTAATATACTTAATATGCTATAATATCGTGACAACGGCTACTCACCTAACGTGAACGGACTGGCAGAAAAATTACACGAGGCACTCGTAGTGACACTAAGGTGTATGGTGAACGATAGTGCGAATAAAGGGTTAAAATGGCAGGAAATCTTGCCCTCGGTATTGTACTGTTTGAGAATTAGGACTTTGAACGAGCAGGGGGTCACTCCCAGTGTGCTCATGTTTGGCCAGAATTTATCTGTGACAGGCAGCTTAATCAGCAAGCGAGGCCTCAGTGCCAACAGTTCAGCAAAGTGGCCTATTTGAAGAAACTAGTAGCTTTAATGCGTAGACCTTTGGCCCAACATGTTGGTTATAAAAATAAAAATGTATTCGTTTCAAAAGACCGTCACAAGGCAAGGTTCGTGTTAGTAAGAAACCAGCAGTATAATGTGGGGAAGCTGGCAGAGATGTACTCCAGACCTTATCGGGTATTACGGGTAAAAAAGAATAATGTTTATATCTTAAAGCAAGGAAAAGATACAGTGGAAAATTTGAGAAATGTGAGAATTTATCATAATATAACCGACGGGAGCGATGGGAACCAAGAGAGATATAAAGTTAAATAAGGGAAAAAAGGGGAGATTTCTCATTCCTGAATGTATTGTTTAGAATTTTGATAGTAGTTGAATTGTTTTTCTTCTGAGTTTTAAAAAAATCCTCTTCTTTCCTCTATTTGATACTATGGACGAAATGCATGTAAACAAACGTTAATGGTTATGAATAAACTCTCATGAATTCTTTACAAAAATGTCACAGTAAATGGGTTGAAATTTTCGTTTAACAGCACACCCTGCAATAAAAAAATTCATTATAATTTCATAATATTTAATCCGAACCTAATATAATAATATAATGAATGTTATATTTACTTATTTACCAATTTGTATATACACATATTATAAACACCAAAACATTTATTTTACTGTCAATTATTGAAAAATAACCACATTTTGAAAGTAATATTTGAATGACTCCTCCATTTAATGCAATGGGTGTATCCCAGCTTGGCACTATAGCAGAATGTGTTCTCTATATAAAAATAAACTTTGGCTCTAACTTTGCTGCTTCTGTCACAAAATGCACGATTGTTTGGCTATGCCACCCCACTAATTATTATTATTATTATTATTATTATTATTATTATTATTATTATTATTATTATTATTATTATTATTATTATTATTATTATTATTATTATTATTATTATTATAAAAAATTTCAAGCTAGCATTTATTAATGTTTACTATAAAACTGATCGTTCAGCTATTGGAATTTTTAATAAAGATTTTAACTAATCTCTCTCTCTCTCTCTCTCTCTCTCTCTCTCTCTCTCTCTCTCTCTCTCTCTCTCTCTCTCTCTCTCTCTCTCTCACGGCACAACACACACGCACACACACACGCACACACCACACACACGCACACACACTAAACACACACACTAACACACAAACATGCGCACACACAAACTCACAAACACACACACTTCCATTTCAGCTAGTCCTTAACGATCATTGGTATTGTAATAATACATTAAAAGGAAATTCCAACCGCACAAAAAGTTATAAATATAAGTACATATTAATATTATTTATTTTAAGCTTTTACTCATACCTATTGTATGTTGAAATACTTCATATCTGTTAATAAAATGATATCTTCATATCAACTAATATCCTTTTTTAGCAACTCAAAATTTAACTAATTTCATTAAAACTATTTTCATTTTCACTACGATAATTTTGTTGTCAATGAAAAACATTCACAATATTTGATTTTACGAAAGTATTTTGATTTGTGAAATTGTTTATGCTTCCTTTTTTTTTTTAATAAGATTTTTTAAATTGTGAAAATTATTTTATTATGGTTTACAAAACCAATTTTAATTTAGTAAAAAATGCTTTTGTTATGCA
>JABUQX010073884.1:0-7500 GCA_015478945.1 Trachelipus rathkii | reverse complement strand
CGGGACCCCAAACATTTTGTTATACAAATTTTTATTCTTTTTATGTTATAAACTTTCAAATTTAACGTTATTACATAGTTAAGCATGTAATCGTAAATCAAGCCACCCAACTACCTCCCTGACCAGTTGTGATCTCATGATCTTTGATCTATTGATCTATTGATCTATTGATTAAGGTCAAATTTTTTACTAAACTTGTCATGTTTTACATACCCTAAATCAGTAAATCAGTAAATCAAAACCACCCATTCTGGCCTCCTACCCACAGTTGTGAATTATTGTCTATTGAATCTATTGATCTATGATCTATTTATTAAAGGTCAATATTTTTTAATAAAATTGTCATGTTTTACATACCTAAATCAGTAATCAGTTAAATCAAACCACATCCTTCCTGACAGCTTTTTGTGAACTATTGATCTATTGATTATTGATCTATTGATATTGATCTATTGATTAAGGTCAATTTTTTTACTAAAATTGTCATGTTTTTACATACCTAAAATCAGTAAAGTCAGTAAATCAAGCCAACCTACCCTCCTGTTCAATCATGATCTATTGATCTATTGATCTATTGATCTATTGATTTAAGTCAAATTTTTACTAAATTTGTAACGTTTTTACATCCCTTAAGACAGTAAATCACTAATCAAACCACTATCCAACCTCCCCTCATACCCTTCTGTGATTCTATTGATCTATTGATCTATGATCTATTGATTAAAGGTCAAATTTTTACTAAATTGTCATGTTTTTAACATACCTAAATCATAATCAAGTAAATCAAGCCAACCACTACCCTCTGACATCAATGATCTATTGATCTATTGACTATTGATCTATTGATCTATTGATCTATTGAATTTAAGTAAAATTTTTACTAAATGTAAAACGTTTTACTACCTAAAGAGTAAATCACTAAATCAACCACTATCCAACTCCTCTGACCCTCTGTGATCTATTGATCTATTGATCTAATTATTCAAGTCACATTTCGAGTGTCATTTTGGATAAACATAACATAAAATCAGTTCTTTATACAAGATCAAACATATAATGCTGACGGTAACAAAGTTTTTCCATCAATAAGCTAACATGGCGTAAACATGAAACTATGGAAAATACATGTACAAGAAAACTATCAACCCTTTAAAAACCAACGGGGGAAAAAAAATTTAAAAAAAACCTTTTTTTTTTTACATAACGAAGTTCCACACTTAAACAGTCAGTAAGTAATAACATAACACCAAAACGTAACTTATTTCACTTTTGTCAAGCATATCTCTAACATAACCATCGAGGTTAATTTACACTAACATGGTAACATTTAACTAAAATTTTCACAACAGTGGGTTAATACATACTGATCAACGAATATATCCTAACGTAAACAAAGTCCTCACATCAATAAAGCTAACATGATGTACATGAACTAAGAAAATAATGTACAGAAGACAAACCTATCACACCTTAACACGAATAAACTGTTAACATTAACAAAATTCCACACTTAACACCAGTAAAGTAATACATGGCTATGCAAAACGTAACCCTAACCTTCCTTTTTTAATAATATCCCTCTGACATACAGATGTTATTTACAACTAACACCTAATATTTAGCAAAAATGTATCAATAACCTTGTCCGATTATCATACTGATCACCAAATATATGCTAACATAACAATTTTCACATTATAAGCTAACATAGCATTACCAGAATAGGAAAATAACGTACAACGACAAACCTAACACACTACACACAAATAACTGTTAACCATTACACAAACGTTCCCCAGACTTAACAGCGGTTAAAGTAACTACTTTACAAATCAAACGTAACTATTTTTAACTTTTTCAAAATATTCTGTCTAATTCTGATATTCTTAATATTGATAACAGTAACATTTATTTGTAACATGTTTTATAACCAATACCTAAACCCTCAGTAATACCTAACGAGTAAAGACGAATAAAGTAAAGTTTTTAGTTTTCTCTTTTTAGACTCCGCCTCCTTTCAGAAAATACAACTCTAACATGAAAATGATTTTATGCTTAACCAATACTGCATAAGGTAAAGTGATGCAATATTATTATATGACCTTGGCAAAGGATATACTATGCAATGTAGCAAGTCGCCATTCGGTTTTTCACGATTTAATATAAATGACACTTCGTTGGGAATAACGAAACTCCTCGTGAAGATATCACAACAACGAGATGCGGGGGAGATGTCATCGTATCAACACTGAGAAAAACTAATCCTACTGAAGAAAATAGTATATAAACATCCTTTAAATGTAATGAGATTCTTTCAAACAATCAGAAGAAAGTAAACAGAATACGACGTACGAATGAAACCATATCAGTTCAAAAGGGGTATATATTCTCGTTCGAACACAACAACAACAACAATAACATAGTACAAAGATAAGTTCTTAGATACTTAACCAACGAATATGCTAACTGTAACATTGTTTTCACTTAATAAAGCTAACATAGCATTACAGAACTAAGAAAATAATGCACACGCCGAATCTAACACAACTTTAAGCACGATACAACTGTTAACATTAAAAGTTCCACACTTAACCCTGTCCCTATTTCATCCAATACTGACAAAGAATATAATGCTGACGTAACAGATGTTTTACATCAACACTTCGTAACATTTAACAAAAAAAATCATCATAACCTCGTCTATCTAAATATAATCCCCAGCGAATAATTGCAAACATAACAAAGTTTTAACCAAACCATAACAAAAAATAACAAAATTTATCCTAACATAACATAAAAATAAGTTCTTCTGTATGAACATAACGGCAGTAAAACGTAATAATTTACTGATTTTAAGCAGTAACATCAGTAATCAGTAAACATCAAACCCCCTCCATCCGAGCAGTCCTACCTCGTCCCACCCCTGTGATCTATAGAGCTATTGATTCAAGTCAATATTTCAAGTATCATTTGGATAAACATAACACAAAAATATGTTTTTTATATACTAACTATCGAATATATGCTTAACCCACAAAGTTTTAGCATCAATAAAGCAAAAATCATAACCGCGACTAGGAATATATTGTACAAATGCAAACCTAACATACTCGCGTATGAATAATCAGTAACATCCTGAAAAAATTCCCTACTGATCCAAGGTAAACGTAGCTAACAGGGTCATAACAATCTCGATATGCTTCCCACTTTTCGAGCATAATTATCAACAGGTAAAACCGGTAATTATCTAACCAAATCCTTAAAAAGTGCAATCTATCAAGATGCCACATCTTGAACTAAAGAATTGACACTATCTTCAACAAAGTGTCACTCGTTTCGAGTATACCATCATTTGACCTATGAATAAACGTAGACATTGCAAAAGTTAGGGCAAACTAAAACATTTATTCAACAAAAATTTCACTAGGCTCACCGTTTCCTACACATATCTCAGTTACACAGTAAATATCTTACAAAAACTCATCATTTCTCTAACAATAGTGTTATTTCGACATTGTCATATAATATTTAACATAACTATGCTACTTACGAATAAACACGTTTCATTAACCAAGAGTATCTAAAGCAACACATTACCTTCCGAGAGAAACCCAGCGGGATGCGCCCCTTGAAGGGTGTGAATCCAAGGGGGATCACCGAAGGGGTGTAAGCGGGCTTTAGGCCTCAGCCCGAAGGGCTGATGTGAATCCTGCGAGGGGTAAAGCCCGCTTACACCCTTCGGGGTGATCCCCTCGCAGGATTCACACTTTCAGGGGCATCCCCCTGGGTTTCTCTCGGAAGGTAATTGTGTTGCTTTAGATACTCTTGGTTAATGAAAACTGTTTATTCGTTAGGTCAGATACGTTATGTTAAATATTAATATGACAATGTGGAAATAACTGATTTGTTAGAGAAATGATGAGTTTTTGTAAAGATATTACTGTGTTACTGACGTGATGTGTTAGAAACGTGAGCTAGGGTTAAATTTTTGTTGAATAATGTTTAGGTTGCCCTAGACTTTTGCTATTCTACGTTTATCCATAGGTTCAAATGATGTTAACTCGAAACGCAGTGACACTTTTGATGAAGATTATGTGTCATTCATGTTCAAGATGGTGGCATCTTTGATAGATTGGTCCCTTTTGTTAAGGATTTTTGTTAGATAATACGGTTTTACCTGTTGCTAAATATGCTCGAAAAGTGGGAACATATCGATATTGTATGACATGTTAGCTACTTTACCTTGATAGTAGGGAATTTTTTCAGGATGTTAGCGATTATTCCATACGCGAGGTATGTTAGGTTTGCATTTGGACATTATATTCCTTAGTTCAGGTGATGTTTTGTTAGCTTTATTGGTGCTAAAACTTTGTTGTTAAGCATATATTCGTAGGTTAGTATATAAAGAACATTTTTATGTTATGTTTGTCCAAAATGATACTTGAAATATGACTTGAATCAATGGCCTAATAGATCACAGGTGGGTGGGACGGGTAGGGGAACTGCTCGGATGGAGGGGTTTGATTTATCTGATTTACTGATTTACTGCTTTAAATCAGTAAATTATTACGTTTTTACTGTGGAATATTTTACTCAAAGAAGCTTATTTTTTATGTTATGTCAAAATAAATTTTGTAATTTTTTTTGTTATGTTGATAAAACTTTGTATGTTTGCAATTATTCGCTGGGGATTATGATATTTTAGACGAGTTATGATGATTTTTTTTGTTATGTTACGAGTTGATGTAAAACATCTGTACGTCAGCATTATATTTTTGTCAGTATGATGAATAGACAGGTGTTAAGTGTGGAACTTTGTTAATGTAAACAGTTTATTCGTGGTTTAAGTTGTGTTAGATTCGTCGTTGTGCATATTTTCTTAGTTCTGGTAATGCTATGTTAGCTTTTATTAATGTGTTAAAACATGTTACGTTAGCATATATTCGTGGGTCAGTATATAAAAGAACTTATCTTTGTAGCTATGTTATTGTTGTTGTTGGTTTGTTGTCGAACGAGAATATATACCCTTTTGAACTGAAATGTTTATTCGTACGTCGTATTCTTGTTACTTTCTTCTGATTGGTTGAAGAAAGAATCTCATTACATTTAAGGGGATGTTTATATACTATTTTCTTCAGTAGGATGGTTTTTCACAGTGTTAATACGAATGACATCTCCGCATCTCTACGTTGTTGTTGATATCTTCACGAGGAGTTTTGTTATTTCCAACGAAGTGTCATTTATATAAATCGTAAACCCGAATGGGACTGCTACATCTGCTAGTATACTCTCAGAGGGTCAAATATAATGTATTGCATCACTTTATTGGCAGATGGTTTAAAGCATAAAATCATTTCATGTTTAGAGTTGGTAAATTTCTGAAAAGGAGGCGGAGTCCGCTAAAAAGAGATAAGCCTAAAAACTTTACTTTAATCGTCTTTACTCGTTAGGTTTATTATGAGGGTTAGGTATGGTTATGACCTTTTTTGATAAATGTTACTGTGTTAATGTAAGATTAAGTTAATATGTTAGAGATATGTTTGAAAAAGGTTATAAATAGGTACGTTTTGTATTAAGTTAGTTACTTTACCCGCTGTTAAGTCTGGAAGACTTTGTTAATGTTAACATTTATTTGTGTGTAAGTTGTGTTAGGTTTGTCGTTGTACATTATTTTCCTAGTTCAATGTAATGCTATGTTAGCTTATTAATGTGAAAACATTGTTATGTTAGCCTATTTTGTTGATCAGTATGATAATCGGACAAGGTTTATGATACATTTTTGCTAAATATTAGTGTGTTAGTGTAAATTAACTCGTTATGCTTAGAGTATCTGAAAAAGTAAAGATTAGTTACGTTTTGCATTACATGTAGTTCTTTACTGGTAGTTTAAGTGTGGCATTTTGTTAATGTTAACTTTATTCGTGTTTAAGATGTGATAGGTTTGTCGTTGTACATTATTCTTAGTTCATGTTACATCATGTTTGTTTTATTAGTGTTGGAAACCTTATTAATGTTAGCGTATATTCGTTGATCGTATGATAATTAACCACTGTTTTGAAATTTTAGTTAATTATTACCATTTTAGTGAATTAACATCGTTATGTTAGAGATATGTTTGACAAAGTTGAATAAGTTACGTTTTTGGTTGTTATGTTAGTTACTTTACTGATGTCATAAAGGTGGAACTTTGTTAATGTTAAGTTTTTATCGGTGTTTAAAGGTGGTGATAGGTTTGTCCTTTGTAACATTTTTTCATAGTTCATGTTACGCCATGTTAGCTTTATTGATGTGAAAACTTTGTTACGTCAACATATATTGTTTGATCTTTGTATAAAGAACTTGATTTTATGTTATGTTTATCCAAAATGATACCCGAAATGTGACTTGAATCAATAGGTCAATATAGATCAATTGATCACAGATGGTCAGGAGGGAGGTTGGATAGTGGTTTTGATTTAGTGATTTACTGCTTTAGGGTATGTAAAAACGTAAATTTGTAAGTACAAAATTTGACTTAAATCAATAGATCAATAGATCAATAGATCAATAGATCAATAGATCATGATTGGACAGGAGGGTAGGTTGGGTGGTTGATTTACTGATTTACTGATTTAGGTATGTAAAACATGACAATTTTACGTAAAACTTTGGCCTTATCAATAGAATCAATAGATCAATAGATCAATAAGATCACGAGATCACAGATGGTCAGGAAGGGAGGTTTGGATAGTGGTTTTGATTTAGTGATTTACTGCTTTAGGGTATGTACAACGTTTTACAATTTTAGTAAAAACTTTGACTTAATAATAGATCAATAGATCAATGATCAATAGATCATATTGACAGGAGGTAGGTTAGTTGGCTTTGAATTTACTGATTTCACTGATTTAGGGTATGTAAACATGACAATTTGTTAAAAAAATTTGACTTGAATCAATAGATAATAGATCAATAGATCAATAGATCAATGATCACGAATGGGTAGGAAGGTTTGGATGGGTGGTTTTTGATTTACTGATTTACTGATTTACGGGTATGTAAAACATGACAATTTTAGTAAAAAATTTGACCTTAATCATAGATCAATAGATCAATAGATCAATAGATCAATAGATCATAGATCACAACTGGTCAGGGGGGAGGGTGGATGGTGGTTTGATTTACGGAATTTACTGATTTTAGGGTATGTAAAACATGACACTTTTAGTAAAAAAATTTGAGCTTAATCAATAGATCAATAGATCAATTAGATCAATAGATCATAGATCACAATGGTCAGGAGGGTAGGTTGGTTGGTTTGATACTGATTTACTGCTTTCGACTATGTAAACGTAAAATTTGAAAAGTTATAAAATAAAAAGAATAAGCAATCTTTATTTATTTAAGTCTGGGGTCCCGGAGACCCCCCTTTGGGGTGTTTACGGCTATTTAACCCATATATGATGTGAGTAGCTTTATATGGTATGTTGTATACCAGATTTTTCATCGTTTCTAGGTCAA
>JABUQX010073883.1:7500-15000 GCA_015478945.1 Trachelipus rathkii | reverse complement strand
ATTATTATAGTATATATAACTATATATATATATATAGTATATATATAACGGAGAATTTTTAAATTCCATTCGCCCAGGATTCCAACCATTGAAACCAACAGAGGCGCCGTTATCGATGTACAGGAGTCTCTACCACCGATATATATATATATATATATATATATATAGATAGCAAGACATTATATATACTATATATATATATATTATTTAATATAATATATATTATATATAAATATATATATATATATATATATATATATATAGTATTATATATATTATATATATATATATATATATCTATATATTTAATATATATATTATATTATATATATAGTATATATATATATATATATATAATATATATATTATATTATATATTATATAATATTATATATATATTATATACTCGATAGCAAGCCACATTAAAAAGGTACTCGAGCAAAACGTTACTTGCGTTACACGGCGTCTTATCCCGTCTGACATGTATTTGTAATATAGGGAAACTTAGACTAGGCCCTAGGGCCTAGGGTAATGTTTTAATTTTAAAAACACTCAATTTAATGACCCCAGAAGCCATTTTGTCCCCATCTTCATATTTTTAAATGTAGGAAAAAAAAATGCAAAAAACAGAACAGCTAAATATAGCATTATTTTGTTTTATTTTTTTAAAAATAGATTTAACTTTTTTTTTTAATATTTTTTTTGTGAAAATAATTCATAATTCAATTAAAACATATTATTTAAGAAGAAAATCGAATTAAGCTAATTTTTAACAAAGATACCTGCAGTGGGAATGTATAAAGGGAAAGGTCAAGTATATTTACTCGTATCGAAATATTGTTATTTACATAATTTCCTACAAAGAAAAAAAAAATATATATATATTAAAAAAAAAAAACAAAAAAAATACGCTGCCAAATATTACAAATATGTTGTATGTAATTAACGAAAATCGCAATCAAAACCACCAGAGCCTCAAAATTTTTTTTTACAAGCACACAAATTTTTTTTCATTTTTATATTTGTCTATTATATATATAGTAATATATATATATATATATATATATATATATTATATATATGATATAATATATAATATATATATATATATTATATATAGTATATATATGATAATATATATATATATATATATATATTTGTATATATATGATATAATATAATATATATATAAATAATATATATATAGTATATATATATATATAAACGGTTTCGGATTTTCATGAAACTTGCATTACATATTTAAAGAGCTAAAAAGAAAGAAAAATGTGAAAAAAAGCGCTAAAAATGAGCCTGAAAAAAGTTATGAGGTCTTCAAGTCTTCATATTTCATATTTCCAAGGTGTAAAACTAGTCACTGCCACATACTTCTTTTTTTAATAACTCTTTTACAGGTTATCTTTGGTGTTGAACGCAATATTTTATTATTTAACCACATACGGGGTCGTGGGTAAAGAGTGGGCCCCCGGGGAGCCCCCAAAAGGTTTTTTTTTTAAAAGGAAAAAAAAAAAACTGTTCGCTTTTGACAGTATTTTTATTTGGGTTTCAATGAATTTTAACTTTTTTTTTAAATTAAAAACATTTCTGGCAAAAAAAAAAAAATTTTTTTGAAAGACATTTCAACGATTTTTCCGTCTTTTATTTATTTATTTTTATTTATTTATTTTATTTATTTGAGTGGGGGGGGGGGTTCTTTGGTGGTTTTCATTATGATTTCCTTTAATTTTTACAACATATTTCTAACATTTTCAATGTTTCATTCATAACGGGGAAATGTGTTAGGATTAATAAGAACACCCACACACCAACGAACACCCACACACCCACACCCACACCACATCACACCATATAACGTATTATATATATTATATATATAATATATATATTATTAAGTATATATAATATATTAATATATATATATCTTATTTATAGATATATATATATATATATTATATATATATTATATATACTATATATAATAATATATATTAGTATGCCAAGCCCAAGGGCTCTTGGCACTAAAAATTGATTGATTAATTATGTATTTATATGACTAGAACTCGTAAGAGGCAATGGCTATTACTAACAAAAGATGAAAGTTTCAAATATTAAAAAATACTGGATTCTTATTGGCTCATGGTGGCGTTCTTGGCACTAAATAATTAATTAATTAATTAACTTGATTAATTATGTTTTTGTATAGACTTGAGTTTCAAATTTAAAAAAAAAACACTGGATTTTTATTGGCCCATGGTGGCGTCCTAATTGTTGTTAAAGTGGCCTATAGTTTGAAGAGAGCGCTGGGCACCGAGATTGTCGTGTAACATACAATAGTGTGAACAAGTGTCGCTCTGCGAACGACAAAAAAGTTATATTCAATTTGGAGTCAGATTTATAATTATTAATTGTGTTTTTTTTTTAATAATTAAACATTTTCTTTGATATTACCGAAAATAAATAAATATTGAATTTGTGAAATAAAAGTTAAGGACATTTAATAAAAAATAATCAATGATTCTTCTGATTTTAATTGTCTCATTAATTAACGATAGCATCCTTGTGCATACAGATTTTTGGTGAACCCAGAGTGACACTTGCTTACCCTACTGTATCTTACACGACAATCCCGAGGCCCACCGCTCTCTTAAGGCTGGGACACTCTCTTTTAGGACACCACCATGGGCCAATATGAATCCAGTATTTTTTAAATTTTGAAACTTTCATCTTTTGTTAGTTATAGATAATGCCTTTTGCGAGTTCAAGCCGTAAATACACGATTAATCAATTTATAGTGCCAAGAGCTCTTGGCGCCTGGTATATATATAATACTATATATATATATATATATATTTAATATATATATATATATAGTATATATATATATATATAATATATATAATATATATATATACTATTATATATATATATATATCGTATATATATTATTATAATATATAATATATATATAATATATATATATTAATATCTATATATATATATATATATATTATTATATAATATATTATATATATACTATATATATATATTATAATATAGATTATATAATTATATAGATTATATAGAAAGTAAAACAGTGTGAAGAGAAAACAATGATTATCTATCTATCTATCTATCTATCTATTAATATTGAAAAGGGGTATTTTTAGTTAAAGATATTGAAGAAACATTTCCAACTAAATATGGAGTCATTAATTTATTTGATAATGATTTGGATGCTCTCAAAGTGAGAATAAAATTTGTTCAAAATAGGGAGGATCCATTACGATAACAGGGGGGGGGGGATATGATTTTGTGTTAACTAAGTTTAATTATATATTATATATGTAGACTATTGTTTTAAATTTATTTTTTAATATAATGTTATATTTTTTAAAATTAAATTAACTTTTTCTCATAAATCAATAAAGACTAAAGAAGACTATCTATCTATCTATCTAAATCTGATCTATCTTTAATGGTTTTTTTTAAAATTTGAATGAAGATTAAATTTCGTTTTATTTTAAATTGAAATTTAGAGAAGGGGCAGATCTAAAAAGAGCTAGGGACAAATTCTTAGGAACGTTTAACGTTTTAATTAATTAATATCTGTTCGTTTAATGTAGATATATTGTTATTATTTTAATTAAGATCTTGATTGTATGCCTTTATTTTACGGAGCAAATTTTTGGAATAATATGTCAAATAGTAGTCAAATTTACAAACAATTTGAAGTATGCTTTCATAAATGATTTAAAAAACAATATGTAAAGTTTCTCTAATAGAATTAGTAATCATCTAATACTGTAATTGCTTAGATATGTTAATGTTTTATCATTTCTTTTAAACTACCTTAAATTATGCACTGTTTTTTAGGTTTCTTAACACAATTCATGTATTTTTTATTTTAGAAAAAAGTATTGTTATTTTTAAAAGCAGTAGCATGGGTGAAGATATCGAAAAGGATATGTTATGAAAGCCAATATGAGTTATTGATCATTTAATAATGCTGATGCTCTGAAAATCAAGGAATTAAATTTGGTTAAGGCCAGAGAAGACACCCTACAGATGAAGATGGGCTTTTTTTAAATGGACTCATTTGTATATTAATTTTTTTTAATGTTTGTTTTACTCTTTAATTTTAATTCTATTTTACTTCTAAATGTCTATTTTACGCAAACAATGAAACGAATTCAAGACTATCTATCTATCGTATCTATCTATCTATCTATCTATCTACTATCTATATCTATCTATCTATCTATCTAATCATCTATCTTCTATCTATCTATCTATCTATTATTTCTATCTACATTGGCTTAGGGTGAAGTTGGTTTGGGGTTCAGATCTTCCCCCTATAATTATAATGGAATTTTAGATAAACTTTTAAAACTTGAAACTTTGTAACGTTTAATATTGGTAAACTTATAGTATATTATATATATATATAATATAATAATATTATAGTATATATATTATATAGTATAATATATATATATTAATATATATATATATTATATTAATAGTAGTGATACTATATAGTATTATTATTTAATATATTATATAAGGGCAGGCCTAAGTGAGGGAGTGGGTCGAATTAGTGGGGCTGACGTGTGAGATATTATTAGAAACTCATTAGGTATACTTTTTGGTAGCACTCAAATTTTCCCCTAATTATTACGGTTTTGTAATGAAATTAATCCAACATTCCCAAAAGAGTTTTATATTCTGCCTCAAAAATGCAAATAGATTTGCCAAGGTCTGGAGGAAACAAACCTCAGGGTAATTCGGGGTTGCAATACCATAAACTTATGGTATCATTTTAAAAAATGTGCCACCAAATGCTTCTAACCTTTAAGGGTCAGTAATTTCCCAAAATGGTCCTTGCCACTTTTATGCGGAGACTCACCACACATAGGAAACCCACATATAAATTCCCAACCCATATAAACCCATAAACCCATTCCCAATATCCCCATTCCGTAATCAAATCACTTGCTTTTCAGGGTAAAAATCATAGGGGGTATAAAAAATAGACCTAAAGGAACCCCACCACACCCTAGCACCCCTAACTAAATACAACATACACACATAGCACTTATTCAGGAATTCCAACCTCACCTAAAACACTTATCTCCCTGAATTTTCTAACTTTATAACCAACCCTAAGACAAGACACGAGTCCACCCAAACCTAGTCTTTTCACACATATATAAGTATATTAAATTTCGAAACGCCACTAATTACAAACAAACTCCTCATGAACAATAGAAATATAAATCAACAAAAAACAAACAATTTATTTAATATTTATATCCTCAAGTTTACATCCCATCTGTCCGCAAAGTGTATTTTTTGACTGTCCGCTGTTTAGGGCATATATGCACGTTTAATAATTGCCGGGGATTCAAATGGCCACAAAACATTTAACACTCACACACTCACACACACTCACACACACACACACACACCAACAGGTGATGCACTTATAGAAAGTTACATTCACACAGTATTTTCAACAACCGAAATCAACCTTCTCACCGATACAACATAACTAGGGCCTTACATCCGCTGATATCTCCTTCTGCTTCTCCAAATTCAATCTACCAACAGCGCTGACAAACTTTTGCATGCTTCCATCTCTCGATCATTATTCAAAATTACCAAAAATCATAATCAACATAAACACCCTACATACACATCTTTTTTTTTAATATATATCAAGTACAAGAAAGTAAACTGACAAGCTTGTACAGACCTCAAAGAACAAGATTTTTATACTCCTTTTCAAATAGGCTGATTTTGCTCTCTCAAACCAAAACCAATACAACACTTATGCACAAAATAATTTCTAAAAAAGCAAATTTTTAAAAATTCATCCCCATGGGGGGGTAGCGAGGCTTGGATCTGCAAAGTGGCTCGCTACACTCCATTCCTAAAGCAAAAAAATTCACTTCTAACTTTTCACCAAAAATCGATATTCCATCATTAAAAACAAGAGAGACGCTTCAGACAAAATAAACAACCGGATTATAAAACCAACTAAACCAAATCATAGACCTTAACAATAGAATAAACAATCTAATCAACTTAACTCAGAAAAAAAAGAATTGACAACATTATACAACCAAACACTAAACCACAAGATAAACACTACAAAAATATTCAGTACTATAAATATTATTCAGTAAATATAAAAAAACATGCAAAACCTTAACACACTCAACCACAACACCCAATCAACCGCGCACAAAAAAGCTATTCTTGTTTAACAAAAAAACAACAAAATTCCAAACCTAAAAAAAACAATGCAATATTATTATGTCACACTATTCAACAAAAAATTTGTTACAAAACCAACAATACCTGACGATAATTAAAAGTGCATGAAAAGAGTGAAACTCCAATCAAGAAGACCGACCCCATTCACACCTAGAAGTATTTCCCTTAGAAGTATTTAACTTATTGAAACCTTAAAAACCTTCAACATGCAGTAAGAACTCCGAAACGCATATATCCAATATTCACTAAACGCCCAGGAAACGCAAAAAATGATTTGTCATAGACCTACCACAAATATTTTTAACAAATTTTTTTTTTTGCGTACCAAACGCAATACTCTATCCAACCTTTTATTTGAAGCATGCTCATATAATACAGACCTATATCATTATTTTCTACAATATCCAAAGTATTTTAAAAATTAATTTTCCTTAAAATTCCACTCCCTTATCCCTCTATCAAACTCACAACATGGTTTTCGCTAAAAACACTCTGCTACCGTCCTCCTAATCGAACTATCCCAGCACATCCTCACGGGTTTTAACAAAACTCACTCCCACCCACTAACGTACTCTCATTGCCGCTACCGTGGCTCAAACGGTAGAGCGACGGAGTCGGCATGGCAAGGGTCGCGGGGGTTCGAAATCCTAAGTTCCGCATCCTAGGGTTAGAAATTACCTAGAGACGTTCCCCTCCTTGAATAGGGCTATGCCCGTGTAGGTGTGAACGCCGATGTGAGCCTTCTATAAAAAAAAAAAATAGACATCAACAATGCATTTGATGTAGTCCCCCGTCACCTTTTAATAGACAAAGTCTTAACCACAGACATAACCACCAAAGACAAAAAAAAAAAAATAATAGTAAATTTCCTATTCGGTAGCACAGCTAGAGTCATCCAAGGACACCACTCCACCCGTTCATATAAATTATATAATCGAGCCCCCTAGGGAGCCATTCTTTCACCTACGCTCTTAACCCCTTTTTATGCATGGGCTCCCTTATCCACTTCCCCTTCCATTTTAAATTAATAGTTATGCTGGATCGATCTACAGCAATTACAGCTCAAAATCCTCTATAAATAGTACGCATCGCAGAGAATTGCAACAAAATATAAACCAGCTAGAACAATGGCAAACAACGAACGAAAATGACTGAATCACCCCAAAAATCCACTATTCCCTTACTCACCCTCAGACAGAAGAG
>JABUQX010073883.1:0-2500 GCA_015478945.1 Trachelipus rathkii | reverse complement strand
AAGAAATTGTGTTATATTTGTGATCAAAATATAAAGGGCTGTTAGTAAAGAATGGAAAAGAAAATCAGCTTTTATAATCCTATTTATTTAATAATATGATTAAATTGACTGAGTCATTAACAATTAAGATTATCTCGCTATATATATATAATATATTAATATATATAATATAATCATATATAATATATATATAATATATATATATATATATATATATATATATATATATATATATATATTATATATATATATATATATATAATATATAATATAATGGTAATAGGTTTAATCTTTCGACTCATAAAAGAATAATTTTTCAATTCAATTTAAATTTATTTTGAGGAGTGTGTCAGTTAATTGAGTATATATCTCGCTTTAAAATATCTCTCTCCTCTCTTCTCCTCTCTCTTCTCTCTCCTCTCTCTCCTCTCTCTCTCTCCTCTTCTCTCTCTCTCTCTCTCTCGGCTGGTTTTGGCTAAATTTGAACTGATATTCGAATAGATCTTTGGGAGATCTTCAAACCAACCTTAGTACCTATTTTAGGATCGATCTTCGAATTGATCTTGGAACAGATCATCGAAACGAACTTGAAACAAATTTTTGAATCTATCTTTGGAATCGATCTATATGATACAATCTTCGTAACGAAATAATCTTTGAAAACCTATTTTCGAACTGATCTTCAATTTGTAAAATCAATGGTCACGTGTTTATGATGTCTTCCTCATTTCCGTGCTGTCATTATTTAATCCAGATGCGATTGTGATTTAAAAAGAAAGAACATAAGATTACTTTTAGATTACAAACATAAGATTACAAATTGAAAAATTAATGAAATGTTATTTTTTATAACTCATCAGCATCTTCCTTTGTCTTAAAGTTAGCGAACGAGCTTAACACCCATTACCCCAGTTTCATTTAAATTATAAAACTAAAACTGAATACTTGGTAATAAAAACCAAGTTTCTTTCTTTGTGAGAAGTAAAGATATCTTTATCAACAAGATATTGTAATATAGTTCTTTCTCACTTATCAATTTAGATGAAAAAAAGTGGGAAGACCAGAGAACAGGTATTATATATTTACATAAGCTATCTTATTGACTTGATATTCTTAATCCTGAATATATACTATATATATATTATATATATATATGTGTATATGATATATATATTATAAATATATATATATTATATATTTAGATATATATATGATAATATAATATATTATTATATATATATATGTATATATATATATATTAACAGCAATAGGCACACTTTTACACTGTTATTTAATAAAAGAAACATCTCATTTGCATGTTCACTTTATCGTCATAGAGACACCCGGGTCTTTCACACCTTATAATCAATCACTGATTTAGATTAAGACCGCTGGTAACAAAACTATTCTTGATTTTACAGAATTCTCATTATGTGATTTGATGAAACCGAATACAAAAAATCTCATTTTATAAATGGTGGTTTTTCAAAAGCCTCTCTCTCTCTCGTTCTTCTCTCTCTCTCTCTCTCTCTCTCTCACTCTCCTCCTCAATCTTCTCTCTCTCTTCATATTATATTATATATATTAATTATATTATATATATATATATCTATTATATAATATATTATATATATATATGATATATATATATAATATAATATATATATATATAATATATATATATATATTATATATCATATATATATTATATACTATCCCCAATTAGGAAGTATGGTAAGAACTTTACGTTCTATCGGTGCAACCTTTCGGAAAAGGTTCCTAGATTCCTAAGTTCCTTCCAACAGCATATATACGGTCAGGCAAAAAGGTTTATGCGGATGGCGAGTATTATTCCATGCAGTAAATACTAAGCACAGTTATGTTAGATGAACCGAACCCTAACATAAAAATGAGGAAAAGCTGACATTCTCCGGCCTCACCCGCTTTCGAACCACTCCACTCCCTTCCTATGCGAGTACTCCACTTCTGGACCAAAACACACACACACACACACACACACACCACGCCTGAGGTAAACACACACATCGCGACAACATTCAGTGCACGCTTATTCTCGTTTAGACACATTGAACTGACACACGACACACCACACACACACACACACAGAACACACAACCATTGGCTTGAAATGTGTAAATTCGATGGAATGGTGAAAATATAAAGATGAAGTGTTCCAGAATTTACCAGTAGAGTACATGAAATAATGAGCAAAGTGCTGTTATAGTAAGGATCAAAGAGGAAAAAAAGAGAGAGAGAGAGAGAAAGAAGAGGAAGGATTGGACCTGTATATGGATTGAGGATCTCATTTTGTCGCTCAATGAAGGGGTAGGAGATTGAACAGTTTGAAAGAGAAATGTCCGTTATTAAATAGGCAATAGAAAATAACAATAACACCTACACACACGCACATGCACATTCATCACACACACATACATTGTATCTATATAATATATATATATTATATATATAATATAATAAT
>JABUQX010073882.1:32500-40000 GCA_015478945.1 Trachelipus rathkii | reverse complement strand
TATATATATTATTCTAGTTTTATTAACAGCAAAATAAGTGATAACTTCCGTTTATATTTTCTGGCTATGAAAAACACTCGTTATATTCAGATTTGTTAGTCTTTCCTTCCCTATAAAATTGAAAAAATATGTTTTAAGCCTTTTCAGAGTAGAGAAACATCTTTATTGGTGGTAAAATCCTTAACTATCCAAATGTGACTGCATAGATCAAGTTTATTTGCAAAATTCTTAAACCTCTTAACAGATATCGATGGAATCATTTTGCTAAGATTGGTAAGAATGGATATGTAACTCACAAGAAAACTAATTGCAATTGTTTGATTTATTTTCGTATTGCATTGATTCTGACACTGGGCATAGTCATTACCACATTAAGAGAAAGTCGAAGTAATGTTGCAACTTTACAAATTCCACAATTCTTGAAAAATTTTCATCCACTTTTGAGCGAAAATCTTTCAAAACAATCAATATATTTTCAATATGCTTAAAAGCAGTTGCTGTCACTTATGATGGAGACTGCAATGTATTACATAAAGGAATAGAAAAGAGAATAAAGTTGAAATCATAATTAAACTACACATTAAATTTTTCGTGATACAAATTTTAAAAAAATTTAAAGCATTGAAGAAGGTTTAATAGTGATCCATCCCATATACCACGAGAGCTTCAGCAATTGCTTCAGAAACTTCTCTAATTTGAAGTATCCATTGTAACTTATTTCCCCATATTCGTTTTAGTTTTGTCTTTTTTCTTTTCTGTTCGATTCTATTTTTTATAACAAAATAGTTTCCACCTTGATAAACTAAAATAGTGCCCAGTTGTTTTGCCTTTGCCCAATAAAGTATGTGAACCATGAATCTCAACCAGCAATTTGACTATTACAAGCCTTTATATATTTTCGACAAGCTTAAATAAACACTTTTATCTAAAACCTTTCTTCATTGCTGCTTCACCAAAATGATGTTGGCCAATCAGAACGTCACTATTTATTTCAACTTGCGTAGTATTGCGTTCTCTAGATATTTCCCTTTGTTGTTGTGAAAGAGATCAATCTACAAATTCAAAGCAAGAAACCAATTGAAATTAAATCAGGTGGAACAATTATTCTTGGGGTTGGGCAAGATGTTGTTCTCTGTGAATTTACTTTAAAAGAAACTTTTTAGGGTTGCTTTGCTAACTATATTTTATCCGGAAATTTGATTGATGATGCTTTGGTCCAATCTTTTATAACTTGTGACGCTTTAGAATTCCAGAATGATCACGTCACATTTGATAAAGTATAGAGAATTAGTGACTACACAAACGTCACAATCATTTTAAAAAGTTATGTCTGCGTTGTGTACCTCCATGATTATGTTGTTTTACCGGAACAAATAGATTTTAGGAGCGCTTCTCACTTATGCCGAACTTTGAAAGGTGAAATTACAGCTCAAATGAGCGAAGAAGAAAATCAAGCATTTGTATCATCCACTAGACATTTTTCGAGGTATGTTCCACTGATTACACCATTTTTATGGGGGTTGGAATAAAAGCCGAAGTGTTGAACAGATCACTACAATTAATTCATAATGAAAGAAATACCCATTCGAAATACAGTAACTTCAGAACAGGAGTTTCCACATACTTCGATGAGCCCAGATGCATTTTCTTAGAAACTCATTTACTTGGGAAGTGGGTAATGTACTCTTGTGTAATTGAAGCCTGTGTCACACACAGTACTCCTAATACATCAGAACTTAAATTAAGAGGTCTTTGTTCTTGTTCACGTATCGATATAACATCAAGATACACGGTTACCACAACAAAAATAAAACAAGGAAACATTTTCCTTTTAAAATAGTTTCCGTCTTGGCAAACTAAAATAATGTCCAGTTGTTTTTATTGTGGGAATAAATTTTCTAGTGTTTTCTCATAGGTGGGCACGATAACGAAAAATGTTTATCGCGATAACCGATAAATCGATAACGAAAACCTTATCATCGATAACCGATATCCGATAACTCGTGATAAAAATATCGCCGATAATGCGATAACCGATAAATCGATAAATCCAAATTTTATGTATTTCATTTATTATAATAAAATGTTTAAAAAAAACACGACTTTGTTTTTAAAAAAATGTTAAAAATAAATTTATTAATTCTTCTTTTCACCTTATTTTATAGCATTATAATATAAAATTTTCAGTTTTCGTTTACCGACCACGTACCCAGAAATATGGGAATGTTGCTACTTGCTTTATAAAACTTGTAAAACTTTGATATCTTATTAAATAAATTTAATTTTTTTACCCTAAATTTTATATTTTTTATAATAAAAATTTTATTTATTTAATTTATGCTCATGATTTTATAGATTCTATAATGTATGTAAAAAAGCCAAAGATAAAGGTTAAAAAAGGATTTGAAATGAAATCAAAGAATTAGTTAATTACAATTTATCAACATAAAAATATAAATACTAGGTTCTGGCCTTCTGCAGCATTTGTATGTTCCCCCTCATAAACATGAGCATATTAAAGTTTCATCTGACAGAGAATTCCTCTTGGCTCTGTAGATATCTTTGCCAAGGGAGAACAATCGCTCCACCGCAGCGCAAGACGCAATATTGTACCTTATAAAGAGATCAATGAACACCTTCTCATTGTTAAAAGCTAGGTCTGACAGACTGTCTGTCGATTTCGCCTGCTGCCACTTATTTACAATGACAGCAGCTTTACTCTTGATTGAGTCTTTGATGACGTTGACCTTGAGTAAGTTTAGTGTAATCATCGCATCAAAGATTGCTGTGAGTAAGTAGTCCTTCTCTTCCATGTACTCTCCCTCGCTGCTGCTGTACTGTTGGCGTTCTAGAGTTCGGTACGCCGCAATAAACTCTTCCACCTTCTTCTCCATCAGGGCTGACCTCTGACTTTTTTGGCCATTGTTTCTTCAAAAGCCCTCATCCATATCAGGCGAAAACTTTGGGTGGAAGGCAGTGGCCAGAAGTACTCCTCATCTTCAAAAGTGCTGGAGAACCTCTTGTCTATGGCGTCAAAGAGGGTATTGACCAGAGGGTCGAAGAACTGGAGATTGGGGATACATTCACCACACTAATAAGCGTAAATAAAAAAATCACCGACAACGCTGAAAACGTTTCACTTTTAAAGTTTTAATTAAAATGTTAACTCATTATGACGCCACTGGCCTGGTAAGAGTTGCCAGGTGACGATTATCGGTGTATGGCTAAAACTCGTTAATATTATATATATATATATAAATATATTATAATATATAATATATATATATATAATATATAATATAATATATATATATTATATATATATATATTATATATAATATATATATATATATATATATATATATAATATATTTACAGTTGTCACCACCACCACGGGCATAGCCCTATTCAGAGAAGGTGTTGCACATCACAGATATTCATCAACTAACGCAAACTATGCAATGAGCACAGACAGGCTTTAAAGTGAGAGATTAATTCAGCAGGAAACAAAGAAGATGAAAGAGAATTCCACAGAACAGAGGTTGCAGGAAGAAGGAAGCACCGTAGCAAACTAGCCTGGAGTTACCATCAACACAAAACATGCGCCGACACAGCACCCTTGTGCTACGAGGCGTCGTAAAGGGGGTGGTACGCGAGTGGATAAGTTCCGTCGAGCACCTGCCGCTGCGGTACCTATAGAAAGAGATAAAGCACCCACCAGCATCGCGCAGCAAAGAGAGAGGGTCAAGTGAGCTGGAAGTGCAGAACAGTTGATAAGCCTTTTGGCTTTGACTCGACCCTATCCAAAAGCGGGTGAAACCAGAGCTCCCCAGATAGAGCAGCAGTATTCCATACAAGAGCGGATGAGGCCCTGTATAGCTGGAGCAACTGAGAAGAGAAAAAAAAGTCTCCAGTCCTAAACAGAAACTCGTTGTTTCTTGAGGCCGCCCTAGCCAACCATATATATTATATATATATATATATATATATATATATATATTATTATAATATTATATATATATAATATATATATATATATATATATATATATATATATATATAGTTTATATATATATATATATATATATATATATATATATATATAATATGAGGTTTCAAGATTTTTTTTTTTATGTTTAAGGCCAAGGATGTTTATATGTCAAAACAGGGAG
Source organism: Trachelipus rathkii (assembly GCA_015478945.1). Lineage (NCBI taxonomy): Eukaryota > Metazoa > Arthropoda > Malacostraca > Isopoda > Trachelipodidae > Trachelipus > Trachelipus rathkii. Next base: position 35,828 of record JABUQX010073882.1, on the reverse strand, counting down.
ACGAAGAACCGTCGAAAAATAGAAAAGTTAAAGTGTCTAGAGAGTTAGATTTATAGAAGTTGGGTTTTAAAGAATTGAATTTTTCACAAGGTTGAGACGACCCACCCGGAAATTCTTCCAGATCAGCGAGAATAGGAATCGGAAAGATTAACGAGAGGCAAATTCTAGAAGTAAAAGAGCGGGAGCCAGAATGAAAATGAGTGAAGAATGAAAGGGTCGAAGTTCTTCAGCATTAACGAGTGGATAGAGTTAAGATGGCAAGTGAGAAGATCATTAATGAAAAAGTAGGAATAAAGTAGGAGATAAACAGAACCCTGAGGGAACAAAACTATTGACAGAAAGGAAGAATCGCTCATCAACAGCTACCGAGACTGATGAACTTGAAAGAAAATAGACATAAGTAAGCAAAAGAAAGGGAGAAACTCAAGGGAGGGACGTGGAGAGCAGTTGACGCCCCCCCACCCCACGTGCCATAAACAGTTCAAATGCCTTGGATATTTCCAAGCGCCACCACGCAAGTTCTCCCCGTAGTTTCTGAGGGCGGGAAAACCAGAAATCAGTTAGATAGGAAAGATATCGCCAGTAAACCTCGAGCGCCGAAAGCCGTACTGTCGATCGGAAAGAAGTGAATAAGATTCCAGATGATCTAAGAAAGAGAGTTGAGAAGGGTTTTCAAAGATCTTAGATAGAATAAAGTGAGAGCTATAGGGCGATAGTTAGAAGATCAGAGCGGCTTCCTTTTTTCGGAACAAGTTGGACATGTGCGTGCTGCCAACACTGAGGCGAAAGTATTAGTAATTGAGAAACATAGAAATAAATAGTTTGAACGAGGCGGGGGCAGCACGAAAGCCACACTCCCTCAAAACTCGGGAGGAATACCATCCGGGCCACCCACCTTCTAACGTTCATAGATGTTCAGGAGCCATGCACCCGATCCAAAGAACACAGGCATGCATAGGACAACCTGAGAGGAAGAAGAGGAGGAGGAGGAGAAAAAGCCAGAATCGTCTAGGTTGAGTTAGAGGAAAATAGGGAGGGCCGAAGAGAATTGGCCTTTTCAGTTGGAGAATTAGCAACAGAAACATCAGACGATAAGGGAGAAAGGCTAGATTTACAGAGTGTTAGAGATGGTTTTTGGGGCAAGAGGCCAGAAAGGATTTATCAGTAGAAGAATCAAGGAAGTTAGAGCACTTTCTTTGATGAAAGCCCGCTTTGCTCGACGAAGAGTAATCCCTGCAAACGATTTCTAGCTGAATGAAAATTAGCAAGAGTGATAGGAACGAAACTTTTTCCACCCCCGATACCACTGTCTCTAGCCGAATGGCCAGAGAGAAAGCACGATCGAACCATGGATTATGAGGAGAGAAAGATTTAGTCGAAGAAGAAAGAACCTGCTCATCCCATCACGATTACACTCCCACTATCGGCAGAAGCCGAAGGCGTCACCAGAGTCAAATCATCTCTATATATATTCATAGAAGCGACGCAAGCTCCCAATCGGCCCGATCAAATTGCCAGAAAAAACCATAGGGCAAGATGGAGCTGTTAGAGAGAAAATATTAAAATTAAGAGATATTTAATTGGTCAAATATATATATATATAATATATTATATATAATATATATAATATATAATATAATATATATATTATATATATATATATATATATATATATATATATATATATATATATATATATATATAAATCTATCGCGATACCCATTATTGATAAAAGATTTTATCGGATAGCAGATAACCCGAAACCGTTATCGCGATAAATTATCGCCATATATTTATCGGTAGTTTGGAACAAAAATTATCGTGATACCGATTATCGGTAAAAGGTTTTATCGGATAACAGATAACCCGAAACCGTTATCGCGATAAATTATCGCGATAATTTATCGCGATAACGCCCACCTATGGTTTTACTCCATATGAATGTCAACATAATTGAACATGCAAGGCGTTGTACATTTTCGACACCTTGAACACTTTTATATAATACTTTTCTTCTTTGCTGCTCCACCATCATGTCTAATCAGAAAGTCGCTATTTATTTCAACCTTCGAAGAATTGCCTTCGTTAAAGATTCTCGTTTTGTGCTTTCAACATCCATTAAACCTAAGAAATCTTCATGAACTATAAATGTTTTCTTCATTTCTATTAACATGTACTCTTAATTTGCTTTGACCAGCATATTTTACTATTCCTATAAATTAAAATTAAGAGATTCAATTCATAAAAAAATTTTGATAGTTTAAATAATTTCGAGAGGCCTTGTGTATATGAGGGCAAGTACGTCCGCTCTCTTACGAATGTGTACATCTTTATTTTATACGTATATAGAGAGAGATGAAAACAAGTTATATATATATATATATATATATATATATATATATATATATATATATATATATATATATATATATATATAATATATATATAATTATATATAAATATATATATATATTATATAATATATATATATATATATATATTTAATTTATTTAATATATATATATATTATATATATATATATATATTATATATATATATATATATAATATATATATATATATTATATATATAGTATATATATATTTAATATATATATATATATAATATATATATTTATATATATATAAATATATTATATATATATATATATTATAATATATATATATATATATATATATAAATATATATATATATATATATATATATATATATATATAATAATAATAATAATAATAATAATAATATAACCCAGAAATATCTTTAAAGGCGAAAGAAATATATGAATCTAGCAACCTAATTTGCATTACGAACTAAATAGAAATAAATTTTTATAAACAACTGATTATTGTTAATTTAAAACATAAATGATATTTTAAAAAAATTGCGCTAAATTAATTATTCATAATTAAATACACACAATACTATAAAAATATAAAACAGTTTTTAAAATTTACAAGAGATAACAATTATCTTTTTAAAATAAATTTTCAAACTATTTAAAATTTTAATTTCTTTTTCATTATTGGTTCTATCTATCTATCTACTACTGTCTTCCCAGATAGGTTTTTGCCCTGTCAGTTAAACCAGCATCTTCCTCCTCCTTCTTTCATCGAAACACTTGATCACAGAGCACTCTAGAAAAATATTTCTCGCGCAATGGTTCGATGCTAGCCTCTGAGTTATATACTCTAAGGTAGGGTTTCATTCACCTTTTCCATTCCTTACGAAACTCCTCAAAGAGCTCTCTAGAAGATCGTGCTTCTAAGCGCACAAGCCTCCGATGCTGGTTTCTGGAGTAGTTCAAGCA
>JABUQX010073882.1:25000-27500 GCA_015478945.1 Trachelipus rathkii | reverse complement strand
AGAAATAATGACCCCATTTCGTACATTTTTGAAAAGGAAAAATACAATAATAGTAATGCATATAAATATTTTTAAATCCAAATTATTTAGTTAGTTTAATGTCACACATAGAAATTTTTACTGAAACCAAGTGATGACTTTAAATCAAAATCATTTAATTAATTTAGTATAACATATAAAAATGCTCAAAGTTTTACTAAATCCACGTGATCACTTCAAAACAAAATTATTTAGTTTAATATCACGTATAAAATGTTTCAAAGTTTTACTAAAACCAAGTGATCACCTTACTTACAGAATACTCACTCAGTTACTTCACAGTTTATAAATTCCAATAAGTACGAGACTTACAATTTCCATCCAGGCAACCAAATATGTCGATAGTCACAGCTCTGCAAGTATCCTCAAAATACCCGCCTTGAAAGAAGCGAGTCCAACTTGAGTAGAGATTTTCAACGACGAGGACGAACAACAACTTAAATCCTGATTTCCGCTCAATAATCGATTTCCAACTGTATCGTCAAGTAATTCCAAATCGTCTAAAATTTGATTCATTTGTTTAAGGACTTCCAAAATATTCACAATTCGTGTATCGGGTCTCCCGATCTCAATCCCCTATAACATAAAAGTTTTTATTAATAATTCCTTTTTAAATCATCTAAAGAATATAAACCTTTTTTTACTATTATTATTTTACTTACCCTATTCCACGGGGTTATTTATTTCCAACAATTTCTCTTATTACAAGCTTTCGAATTTCCACTCTTCCATCGGGTTTAATTCTCACCTTCCGCCTGCTCCTTTGAGATGTTTGGACAAAACAATCTGAATTTTTCTCTAACAATTTCCTACTCTTACCTTCATTTTTTTGTTAGTTGGTTGGTATTCCCGTAATATTCCTCCCTTCATAATTTATTAGCTGGTTGATTCCCGTGACAATATATACAGCAGAAACAGCAGCAGAGAGCAGCAGAGAGCAGAGTATATATATATATATATATATATATAAAGTATATATATAGTTGCATATATATATATTATATATATATATATGTATATATATATATATATATATATATATATATATATATTAAAAACTGTTAACCAACTACGCTTTTTATATATATATATCATTTTTTTGGGAAATTTAACTCCATTTCCGAGCTGTCAATAATAAAAAGCTGCTAAAGCTATTTTAGTTATCTTTTTCCATCTAGTAACTCAAGTTATCTTTTTCCATCCAGTAACTCAAGTTACCTTTTAGCGTCAGTAACGCAAGTTACCTTTTTCCAACCAGTGACTCGTTACGTTTTCCATCCCGTAACGAAAGTTACATTTTTTCATTGGTAACTCAAGTCCAGCGTAAAATATTAAAAGGTGAAAGTTTATAAATCCTAATCAACATTTTTAACATAACTTCTAGATTGGTTTACGGATTCTTCATAGGAATTGAGCTGGCACTTTTATTGGAATATTATTGTTTTAACAGTTTTCATTGGTTGCTAGCAGTGCTTAAATTACACTCAGAGGATTGGTTAGTAACTTCATGGTGTGTAGGTTTGTTCGTGTGAGTGTCCGGGTCTTGTAAGTATTTTGTTGATTTCATTTATCTAGGTTGAACTTTACCATTGTCCTTATTAAATAACTCTCAGAGTCGCATTTATCAAGTAACTCTTCGTAGTTGCCCTTAGTAACTCTTCTGAGTTGCTCTTGATGACTCTTCTGAGATACCCTTAAGTAACTCTTCGTAGTTGCCCTTAGTAACTCTTCGGAGTTGCCCTTAGTAGCTCTTCGTAGTTGCCCTTAGTAACTCTTCTGAGTTACCCTTAGTGACTCTTCGTAGTTGCCCTTAGTAACTCTTCTGAGTTACCCTTAAGTAACTCTTCGGAGTTGCCCTTATCAAGTAACTCTTCGTAGTTGCCCTTAGTAACTCTTCGTAGTTTCCCTTAGTAACTCTTCGTAGTTGCCCTTAGTAACTCTTCGGAGTTGCCCTTATCAAGTAACTCTTCGGAGTTGTCCTTATCAAGTAACTCTTCGGAGCTGCCTTTATCAAGTAACTCTTCGGAGTTGCATTTATCAAGTGGCTCTTCAGAGTCACAATCGTCTTTAACTACATTGCTGAGAACGGAGGAAGGGGGTCACAAACTTCGCAAACTTCCCCGATGAGAGATTAATATTCTTTCAAGAACCAGAATGTGTTGCCTTCAAGTAATCATTCTTAACATCATTGGTGAGTTGTGATCCATTTTCTTTGTTTTAAGTAATGCATTCAAAATCACTTATATCTCTTTCTTTACAATACAGCACGCCACGGGACGGAATAGGAATGTCCTGCTTTAGACCATCATCATAGAGTTGTGCAGAAAAAAGAAGCCCATTATCCGTTGCAGAGATGATGACTATTTATTTAACATCTGCTTCTGTTTATATAATTTTAAAGAATTGGGCAGATTTACATTATTTGTTTCAATAATTTATAATTAAAACTATTTTTGTACCA
>JABUQX010073882.1:2500-22500 GCA_015478945.1 Trachelipus rathkii | reverse complement strand
ACTCCCGAACTTATCAATTCTGCTCGCAATCTCCAAGGCACTTCCTCCCTCTCTACCAAACATTTCCCCCAGATACTTGTATTTCTCTACGTTTTTAATCACCACACCATCCACCTCCTCCACCAACTCTTATCACTCCTCTCTACTAACTATCATAATTTCTGTTTTATCTACGTTCTTGCACAGGCCCGCTTCTCTCAATTTACTATCAAAAGCCAACACCACCCTCCTCAGCTTTGCGATTATCTCCAAGGTCTTCACTCCAGCACAGCCAGGTCATCATCCGTATGCTTTTCTATATCGCGAGGGATCTCCATCCAGTTCCTCCACCTCCTCCCTCACTGCCCCAATTACTACATCCAAATATGCTACAAACAGAATTGGCGACAATACACTTCCCTGCGAACGTCAGCTCCCCACCTCAAACCATTTCTCGTTTTCATATCCTGTTCTTACATTACATTTGTCGTTTTTATACATACTCTCCAAATTTCTTAAGTAACTACCCACTCCGTAATCTCTCTTCTGCAGTAAACTCAACAATTTCTTCCAGGGAACGTGGAATCGAATGCCTTTCTCAGATCTATAAATGCGATGTATGCCTTTTTGTGGTATTCTATTATCTTTTCCGTTATCATTTTCAGGGCGAACATAAGATCTGTGGTGCTTCTATTCGCCCTGTACCCATACTGCTCCTCTCCAAGTCTGGGTTCCACAATTGCCCTCACTCTTCTTTCAAGTATCCTCTCGTATACTTTTGCCAGATGGTCCAATAACGAAATACCACTGTAATTATTACATTCATCCACATCTCCCTTTCCTTTATATATTGGTATAATGATGGTTTTTCCCCATCCCTCTGGAACCTCACTTTCTCTCCAGCACTTGCTGATAAACTTCAACACTACTTCCTTCACACCCTCTCCTCCCTCTTTTATTAATTCTATGGGCAATCCATCTTCTCCCGGGGCCCTTCCATTGTTCATTTTCCTTAAGGCCTCCTCCAGCTCTTCCCTGGTAATTACCCTTGCTTCCTCCCCTGGTCTCACTATTTCTCCCTCCTCCTCCATTTCCTGACCCTCCTCACTCAGAAGTTTTCCAAAATATTCTGTCCATCTCTTATTTATATCTTCCGGTCTTATTAACACTTCTCCCTGTTCATCCTTTATGTTCGCTACTTTTTTCTTCGATCCCCGATAAATCTTTGCTAATCGGAAGATTTTCTTCCTTCCTCCCCTCACGTCCTCCCTCAGCTCTTCCGCTACAATATCTGCTGCCTCCCTCTTTGCTCTTCTTTTCACACTCTCCACCGTGTTTTTGGCCACCACATACAGAGCTCTTGACTGACTGAGCCATTCTGTCTCTTAGCCACTCTCTCATTTTTACGGTCTTCTCCCTCACCACTCCTTTAACCTCTTCATTCCACCATCGCGTATGTCTTTTTCGCGTTCCTCCTATCCATCTTCTTCCGAGGGTTTCCTCTGCTGCTTTCATCACTACATTCCTCAGAATTGCCATCCACTATCTTCGCATTCATCATCTGTTCCATGTTTGTTATCTCAATCTTTCAGCAGAGACTTGGCTCTTTTCCCTGCTCTTCAGTATCTCTGTTTTAATCACGCTCCCTTTTCTCCCCCGCCTTCGCAACCCTCTCGCCTTCATTCTTAAATCCGGCACCAACAATATGTGATCAGAGAGTCCATAGACTCTCCCGGCAATACCTTTACATTTTGCACTATTCTCCTATCTGATGAAATGATATAATCTATGACCGATTTCTGGTCAAATTTGTCTGTTGTGCTATTCCATATGTACCTTGTAACCCTGTGTGAATTCCTTGCTTGAAAAACTATTTAAGTGATTTTCAAATCTTCATGTGCAATTCTATTTGAAGGGCTCCTCTCTCCTCCACGCTCCTGACCTCCCTCTCCATACGGCCCCAATATCTCTCTCCACTTCACTTCTTCTCCCCACTCTTGTAGGCTGATATATATATATATATAGGCATAATTATAGAACGTGAGGCAGATAGGGTATATATAGCAGTAAGATATATATATATATATATATATATATATTTATATATATATATATATATATATATATATATATATATATAAAGATATATAGTTATAGTATATATATATGTTGCTGTTGCTATATATATGTTATATGTTAGTTATATATATATATATATATATAAGAGTTATATAATATATATATATGAGTTATATATATATATATATATATATATATATATATATATATATATATAAGTATATATATATATAATATATATATATATATATATATTATACATATATATCACAGTGGCAGCTCGTGAACCGAAAACATGGGGAGGCCCTTCAAAATATATATATATATACAGGTATATATATATACATATAAGATATGATATAGAGTATATATATATATATATATATATAGGCATATATATATATATATATATTATATATATATACTAGAGGTGTACCGGAATTCGATGATCGTGCCTAGCACGAGTTATTATTATAGAAATGAACGATGTTCTTCAAATTTTGCAGTTATGATAAAATTCTCTTATTTTTTGTAAAAAGAGGGGGTCATTTGAAAGAATACATTACATTGTACAAATGAAAGATTATGTAATTTATACAAAAAGTGTAAGCATCATCGCCATTAAATAACCCTATTTTTAATTAATTATAAATTGTAACGGCTCGTGCCTTCCAAAATGCGTCAAGATTTGCATAATACATATTCGTAATTTAATTTTTTATACAAAAGTTTTTTTCTCCTGTTCATGAACTATCAAAAACACTGGTTTTATTTAAGGAAAATCAAAATAAACATTTACTTGTTCTTACGTACATTGATAGATAAAAATAATCAATATATTTAAATTCTAATATCTAAATTTGAAAGGAAAACTAAGATACCCATAAAACCAATTATATGCTAAAAGAGAATTGTAGGAATGGATAACTCAAATACCTTATAAATAATTATTTTTGTTAATTATATATAAATAAATAAATACAAATAAAATGAATTAATGAACTAGATGCCGGAATATTAATGTGCTCTTTCTTTAACTGTGAGTTTTGATAAATATAATTTTAGCACCTTGCCTGAAGTCCTTAGAAGAAACTTCGGCCCAAGTCCCCGTGTGTCCTGCATTTTCGTAGCGAATGTGTTTATGATTTCCAGTTGTATAAAGGTTGTAACATTTTTCATGGATTTAATTGATTTATTTAATTTGTAATGAAACCTAAGAATAGGTTAAATATGTATATCGTGTTCTTATTATATATTCGAAAATTAAAGGTTTATTTTTGTCCTCCTTCTCCATTTGAAAATTGCTAAGTTTGCACAGAAAAAAGGTTATTAAAAGATTGTGACTGATTGCCAATGACAGTTGAATCCGGCAACAATACCACTATATCATTTTCTTTTTCAGTATTCATTTTTTCATATTTCAAAATACAATCAGAAACTTATGAATGAAATATAGTAAATTTTATAGTATAATCTTCTCTCAATATATGAGTATATATATGTTATATATATATATATATGAGGGTTATATATATAGGCGTTATGAGTATATAAGAGAGAAAGAGTATATATATATATATATAAGTTGAGAGAGATATATGATAAGAGGAGATATGTGAGAGAAAGATAGAGAGCATTATGGTTATATATATATATATATATATGAGTATATGAGAAAGAGTATATATATATATATATATATATATATATATACATATATATATATAGATATATATATATATATATATATATATATATTATATATATATATATATATATATATATATAGTATATATATATATATATTAAATAAGTTTTTTTTTATTTAATTTTTAAAATAATTATTTTCTTATTTTGTTACACATATTTTATAAGCAACCTCACTTTGGGCCAATTAGAGGAGTTGAATTTATGATTTGTTTGAGAGGAGGCTTTTGTGGAAAATCCTTCAAAAATAGGACATAATAAGAATAAGGTTTCTTTTACGTTGCCATGACAAATTGAAAGCATTATAACTATGCTTTCTTGGAGGCACAAATCGAAATTCCCCAGTCAATGATCCTTATGAAAAATAATGTTTTTCAAGAGAATAAATGATCTTAATGTAAAATTAGCTTTCTTGTATAACATTTTTTAAACATTATTTTAATAGAGGTAAGTAAATACTGAATTATTTTGGTTATTAGTTGCTTATTTTTTGTGGAGAGGCCCGCCTCCTGTGCGCCTCCTCCGTAAAACCAGTGCTCGATATAGCAGAGTAGTGCCATATATATATATATATATATATATATATATATATATATATAGTAAGAGGTGATTTTTTAGGAAGATGATCTAGTATCTTTTTATACAGGCTCATGTTTAGGTCAGAGAATAGACAAAAAGGTGTGAAGTATATATATATATATCGTAGAGTGACTCCTGCACTCGTGCTACTCGTGCTCAGCACGAGTTAACATTATAGAAACGATCTATTTTTGCAAATTTTATAATGTTACGATAAAATTTTCTTATTTTTTTGAAATTATTACATAATAAATATAAAAGATTATACAAAATTAAAACGAAAAATATAAGTATAACCCCTATTAAAAACGCTTAACTCATTAAAAAGGGCGCCATCTCTGCTACAAGTGGAAGGCGGAGAGCGGACGGTGTCTGAATTCTGAATTTGCAGTACAAAATTTGTTTTTAAATAGTGTTTATAAATAATAAGTTTAAATACTATACATTATAAATAATACTTTTATAACAAATAATATTTAATAAAATAAATAAATTAATTTAAAAAATACTAAAATACTTAACAATAATGGAAGGAAAATTATTATAGTTATTATAATTATTATAAAATATTATAAATATTATCGTTAACCATGAACAACCAAAGAAAACGTTTTAATACATAAAAAACTTTTTAGCAGGAATATCTCAAGTATATATATATATATATATATATATATATATATATATATTATATATAAGATATATATTAAATAAAAAAATATATATATAAATATATATATATATATATATATAATATATATATATATATATATATATATATATATATATATATATATATATATATATATAGAGAGAGAGAGAGAGAGAGAGAGAGAGAGGGAGAGAGCACGACTCACTGAGGGATGCCGATATATAATAAAAATATCGATATATCGATATATCGATATTTTTAAAAAAATATCAAATTGCTCTCGATACTATCGGTAAAAAAATATCGATATATCGGATTAAAAAAATATCGTTTATTATATAAAATATATATATATATATATATATATATATATATATATATATATATATATATATATATATATATATATATATATATATATATATATATATATTATATATATATATAAATATATAAAAAAGAGATACACATATATAAAGTAGTGAAGGCTGACACCTGTATCTAAAAAACTGCGATAGCTACATAAAAACTGATTACATTTTTGAATTCAGCGACTATTTTAATACCGGCAAAGAAAAAATATTTTATTAATTATTTTAATAAAATAATTAAAATTATTAATAAATTAATTAAAATAATACGGCTGAATAACATCTTACGCCTGTCATTTTGGTACTTCTTCTGGCAGCGAGACTCTTCCCCCTGCTGGCTGCAAGACAAAGCTGAGAAAAAAAGAAGAAATTTTTTTTTTTATTTGTGAAAGTAAAAAATATTTTTTTTTATTTATGTTTTCTTTTGTTATATATATATATATATATATATATATATATATATATATATATATATATATATATATATATATATATATATATATATATATATATATATATATATATATATATTAGGTTACTTTAGGTTAGGTAAGGTTAGGTTGTTAGGTCAGGTTAGGCTATTTTGGGTTAGGTTGGTTAATAACTCTCTTCCTTGGACAATTTTAGATTTTCTAATTCATCCATATAATTGTTGTTTTTGGCCTTTATGTATATCCTGCTATCAATGGCCCACTGAACTGGCCCTGCTCATTACTGCAACAAAACATTTACCCAGCTGATCCCCCTGATACTCCATGGACCTCAATCGGACTTTTCAACATTCTGAAGTCATCTTTGAGAATTTTGCTTCACCAAAACTGCCTCTCAATTGAAACTTATCGTACTACACTATATCCTATTTATTATTATATACCTTTTTTTTTATCTCTAATTTATTTTCTTCATTACTTCTCCTGCATTAAAATGTTCGCTGATTAAAAATATCAATAGGGCTTAAAGTTACTTTTAGTTTTAGATATGGTGTTATTAGGATCCTCACTATATATATATATATATATATATATATGGTATATATGAGCAGTGAGGAGTATAGGTTACATATGGCGCATATAGATATATATGTTATATATATATATATATATATATATATATATTGTTTTTTAAAGCAATTAACAATCATGGTCTCCAAATTAAAGAAAGTGGAAAGATTTAAGAGGGAAATGTAAAGCCTAGAGTAAAAGTAGAAAAAAATCTATATAATATTTCTAATTTCTAATTAAATTAAAAACTAATTAAAAGATTTAACCTTTAACATCAAAACTAGGAATTGTCCTATATTATATAGATACTCCTTCATTACTTTTTATAAATATCTTATTTGAAAAGTAAAATACACAATAGGTATTTTTTCTGATGAAAATTGTTTTTCCTCTATAGGCCTTGTTTCTCTTATGATCATTCTTCCTCCTTTCCTCCTCCTCCTGAGTCAGAAAAAATGTCCCCCATCATCCACACGAGTCGAAAAAAATATACACATTTTGCTGGAAGCTTGTGTTATTCTTTATGAAAAAGAAAAATACTCACCAAATTTTCTAGAAGTAAAAAAATAATGTTGATTCGATACTGAAAATAAAATATCGATAATATCGATATATCGACTGAAAAATATCATCGATATTTTTCGATATACTATCGAAATATCACACGATATATCGGTCCTCTGCGTTATCCCCAAGCACGAGTAGTAAAAAGTTACTGAGTCGCCACTGATATATATGTTATATATATATATTTATACAGTATATATGTAGGCAGAGTATATATATATATATAGTAGCATATATAAGAGGTATAAGAAAGATATGAGATATATATATATATATATATATATATATATACATATACATATTGATATTTTACATTTTGCTATTATTACATACATATTATTATTATGTATATTGTTGGTTATTATTGTTATATTACATATACATATATATATACATAGATAGTTACATATTACATATATATATATATATTATAGTTATTATTAAGTGTATATATATATATATATGTTACATATATATATATATATATAGCCCATAGATATATATATATATATATTAAGAGTTATAGATATATATATTATATTAAGGTTACGATATATTATATATATATATATTATGTATATTAAGATATATATATAAATACATATACATATAAGGCTGTTATAGCAGATACAGCAGCAGCAGTTAAAAGAAAGCATATATATATATATATATATATATATATATATATATATATATATATATATATATATATATATATATATATATATATTTTTATTATATATATATATATATATATATATATATATATATATATATATATATATATATATATATATATATATATATATATATATATATATATATATATATATATATATATAATCTGGTTAATCACATTTTATAATCAGTTTAAAATTTTTGCATTATATTCAAATAAATTTATTTTATAAAAGTAATTTTCATTTTAAAAATTTTATAATTAAAATCTCATTTATGCTATTAAAATTGATATATTTCCCAATACATTTATTTCACATTATTAGAACGTTTCATACTACCCACCTAATTTCAATTCAAATTCAGCAATCTCCTTTGTAAACAGGAACTTTGAAGGAGTTTGATAGAAATTTTTGAATTTCAGAAGAAACAACAAAATTCTTGCCCTCAACCAACATTACCACATACTTAATAAGTTATACAAACCCAATTGAGAAACGATTTAAAACAATTTAATCAAGCAATTCTAAACGCGTGACAAATATCGGGAAAGCAACTTTATCTTTAATTCAAATTATTTTGAATTTTTTAAACATTTCAAATATTTTTTTCTCATTCACAGATGACCAATATATATATATATATATATATATATATATATATATATATATATATATATATATATATATATATATATATATATATATATATATATATATATATTTATATATTATATAAAAATATATATATATATATATATATATATGAAATAAAAAATATTTTAAAATACTTAATTTGTAATAGATATCCAATAAATCTAAACTTTCTTTATGACGTTTTATATTTTATTACAAAATTTAATATATTTAATTATCTAAATTTATTGTTTTATAAATTTGTTAGTATCAGTAAGCGTTAAAAACTTAGTGTAATTCTTTTATAAGAAATGCAGAACAGTTTAAACTGTTCTTCAGAAGAGCATCATAAACACATTCAACAAGTGGTTGGCTTGCCCTGGTAAAGTCTGCACACGAAAACAAAATTATATGAATGGCATTTGAACAATGGGCTTAATTAATATTGAAATTTGTACTTATGAGCATATAAATTATTTAAGGTTATTATCATCTGTTCTTAATATTCTTTGGTATTTAATTTCCTCGTGATCTTTCTTGAAGGAATCACATTGTCACATAAGCTTCTGAATCCCAGCCAGCGAGCTCCCAAGATTTTGGGTATTCTTGTACTCTGCTTGACGGATAAAGATGATTTGGTCACCTAAAACTACAATGGTTGGTGGTGATGCTGCTGCTGCTGCTGCTGGTTTCTGCTAACAGTTTTGTGGTTGATTGCATAAGAGTATATTATCATTTCGTGAGTATATAATAGGTAAGTATATATGTTATATATATATGTTATTGTTGGTTATACATAATAAGTATAAAGTATTTAGTTGGCTGGGTTGTTGGGTTGGGCTAAGGTTGCTATATATCAGAGGTGGGCACCTCCGCTCTTTAGTCCGCTAGTCGCTAGTCCGTCTGAAAGTGAGCGGACTACCAGAATGGGTGCGGACTAGCGGAGGTGGGGAGTCGTCAGGAAATTAGCGGACTTGCGATCAAAAGCTTCCGTCTTGTCTGCACCTTTTAAAATATGAAAAATATAGTTTACTGATATGAATTATATTATTATTACGAAATACAATTTTTATTTTTAAGTTTATAACTAATTATACTTTAAGTCTAAAGACCTATTGTTTTTTAATAATTAAACTTCCAAAAATAATCTCAACTCTCCTCTTGGGGTAAATTCTTACATAGTACAATGATTTGAAACAGTTCTATAATCGAATGGCTTGCCACCCTCTCCATCTTATAACTTAATTTACTCATTATTACTATAATAACTTTCAGGCAACATTCCAAACCAATTCTGTGTAAAACCCAAATATATATATATATATATATATGCAGCATATATATATCGAAGCAGTAGCAAAGAAGAGCATAGCAGCATACAGCAGCATATGATATATTGTTATATATATATATATATATATGTTATACATATTGGTTATTAAGTTATATAAGTATATATGTTATGCTGCTGGCATAGTATTTAAATAGCAGAGCAGCAGCAGTATATAGCAGTAGCAGCAGCATATATATATATGCATATATATATATATATATATAGCAGTAGCAAAAAAAAAGAGAAGATATAGTTATATATATATATATATATATAGCATATATAGCTAAATGATGATGTGTTAGCACTGACTCGTGTATGCTGAGGCTTTCATGTGGATTCTACTAAAAGTCTTGGACGAAGTAGACCTTCTTATGGGTGGTGGTCAAAAATTTTCAGAAGGGAGGCAGAATGATTTAGTTGAGGACCTTAAAAGCAATGGACTGTTGGAAGCGAACTAACACCAGCTCTCCTCTCACCAAGGACATCTTTCCTTTCAGTATATAGTAGAATTTGTTGATATATATATATATATATATATATATAGCATATATATAGCATATATATGAGGGAGATATATATATATATATATATATATGAGGGTATATATACACATATAAATACCGAGCTGATACGTAGCATTAGCATCGACTCTGGCAGGAGTCGAGGCTCTCATGGATTCTACTAAAGGCTGGAATGAAATACACCTTCTTATGGGTAAAAAAGTATTTATAGAAAGTGAAAGGCAGAATGATTAATGTAGTGGTCTAGTCAAAAGGATTTTTGGTAGAGAACTAGATTCAGCAAACCTCTTACCATGATTCCTTCAGCATAGGCAGACTGAAAATGAACCTGTTCATAAAGAGTAGTACATTAAATCTCCTAGTTCTGCGGCTGTAGAGCGAATATTTTAGTATTGGTGGGGATATTTTTGAGGGCAAAGAGGTCTCAGCCTTAACTGCTTTTAATTTCGAGCACCTAATCTTTTGGAAAAGGTATTATGGATCTCTTGTCCTTTGAAAAGACGACATTGAGGAGGAAGTGGAAATCTTGAGATTTGTAAATATTCATTCAATTTTTCATATAATATTATATAAATAATTTTTTTGTAAGGATATATATATAATATTTAGTATTTATTATTAAAAATCTTTCTCGTGAAGTCGCACATTATTAGCGGGTGACGTGCGGACGTGCGGACGTGCGGACTTGCGATAGCGGAGGTTTGATGGTCTGAATAAGTGCGGAGGAGCGCTAGCTAGCGTTTTCTGATGTGCGGAGGTGCGCTGTGCGGACTACTCCCAAACGAGCGTGGGGTGCCTAAATTTTATATGGCGCAAACAGTATGCGAGCAGCAGCGGCATATATATTATATATATATATATGGTTACATATATGTTGGGAGTTGAAAGAAGAGCATATATATATATATATATAAGAATATATATAAAAGATAGTTAGAAACGAATGATATATATATAGATATATATATATATATACTTATCCTCCTGCTTAATTAAGTCAAATCAGTGTTTAAATCTTAATAGTTAATTTTACTTCAATTTTAGGTTTAATATGCATGAATGAAGCTCAATAGGCTCCTCCCGACTTACTCTTGTGCGCCCCCTTTAGTAATGGACTGGGTGGATAGAGTTTTTGGAACGAATGACAAAAAGCTTTGTTCATAATAAAGAAAATCACTTTAGCATTACAAAAGAACCAGAGTGTATTACAATGAAAAAGGTCACAGTAGGTAAGGTTGGGTTATATATATATATAGTAGAGAGATGCAGAGCAGCAGGGTGAGTATGTAGTAGAGGCAGAGTATATATAGAGAGATATGGCTGTATATATATATATGAGGAGTATAAGATAGCTATATATATATATATATGCAGTAGAGAGAGTGAGTTATAAAAAAGATCCTGCATTTTTTTAAAACACTTTACATTACTGTTATTGGCAAAGTAAAGCAAGTAAAACGACTAATAAACAATACAACATTTTATTATTATTACTTTTAACTTTTGACATTAATAGTCTTTCTTAAATGCTCATTAACTTCTTCTGCTCTTGCATCACAAAATATTCTGCACTAATTTCTCTCCAACCATGTGTGGTGAGAGCCTCCCCATTCACTTGGTGCTAAGTGCAGCCAATTCACTTAACCTTATGGTCGTGATGGTACTTCTCAAATAACTTATTATTTTAATTTTAAAAGATTTCTCAGCAGATGATAATGTTATTGGGGAGTGTCAGAAACATTATAAAAGCTGCACACACGTCTGGAATACTACAAGACAACATATTTTTAATCAACAAATATTCTGCCACTTGTATTATTTTGTCATTTTTCTTTTTCTTTATTTTTCATTTTCTTGTACCACAACATTCCTGAAGCAGACAATTTCCGTAACTAAAGAACTTGTCACGTACATCAGTCAGAAAAGTCTTAAACTTGTCGTGGCAGACCTGCTGAGCTCTTATCTGCTTCAATTCTGTAAGTGGCTTAGTTCAAAAGTTGAAACATCTTCTGTCAAATCTCCCTACTCTTGGTACCTCTGATTCACTTTGGGCTCTTATTAGTATATCAATGCGGTGGCTCTCTGTAAAAACCCCTCACCCTGGAATTGTGCAAGGATCAATGAAGTCAACATCTTAGAAAGCTCATCAAAGAAGCTTGTCACTGCTTTTGCGTTTAGTAGGCAATGAAGTCTCAATTTACCAGCTTCTTGCAATTTCCTGGGTCTCTTCCACTAGCTTGTAAAACTTTTCCCGCAACTGTGGCTTAGTTTGGTGACACACCTTCTAAAAAGAGTGGAAGCTTCATCCAAGGATATGTCTGATTTTTGGAGTTTTGAAGTTATGTTAATACTTTCTAAAATTTTGCTTTGAAACGAAGCATTAAAATGAAGTGAAAATAGACATTTGTCTTCTTTAATGCTAATGCCTCAAACATTTGAGCTTTTGCATAGAAATAGTAATTATTTTCTTGGATAAGCAGTTCAAAAGAGGTATTTAAATGAAATTTTAACCGCTAGTTACAAGAATTGAACCCCTCAAATAATCATCTAGTTATAGGTATGGTTAGCATATACAGTATATATACAGGCAGAGTAAGGTTAAGGTTATACAGGTTAAGGTTACATATATACATATATATATACATATATGTTATATATATATATATACAGATATATACATATATATACATAATTTCTCCTTTTAAATTCCTTTAACTATTTTTTGGTATATAGAGAGAAGGGTATATAGAGAGGTGGTAAGATATTTGGTATATGTAACTCAATTACGTTCTAGCGGCCGTGCATCCACACTATGGAGTTTTCTCACTGATGCTTCTGCACCTACCAATTTGCAGAGAAGTATTGCAAAAGCAAAAGGTAAAGCCTCCTCTGCACTCAGTGGCTGTGGGGCGTTATTTACGCTCAATTAGATATATATATTTTTCAGTGATACCTCGTATAGGTATTCACACAAAAACAGCTTTGAAAAGATAAAATAAGTTTGTCTTTAATGGAGAAATGCTTTGTAAGGCAAATGAAGCTGTTAAATCTTTTTTTCGTACACACACTTAAGCGCATGGCCTTTACACACACAAACATAGGTATAAAGTGTATATCACTTCAATAGAGTAAGTTGCCCAATAACTTTCTTCTTTAACGGATACATTGATAAGTAAAATACAAAAACAATTATGCTGAAATTTAAGCTTTTTTTGTTAGAGTTACGCCTCATTAATTTAACAAAGAAAATCCGTGATTTTGTAATAGAAAACGATTTTTAATATTTATGGGTTATCATTTAATTTTTAATTTCTTTTATTTAAATTTTTTATAAAAACAATGTCTTGATAAAAATAATTAAATAAATAAATTAATAAATAAATAAATGCAAAAATAACTAAATAAATAAATTTGTTAATAATTAAATTAATAAATATAAATATGTGAAGCTCTGAATTAATGATTATATGGGCTTTTTTGCTTCCAAACTTGAAGGCACGTACTTTGTGGGAAATCATGTCTTCACGACTTTTGCTTTATTATTATTATTATTATTATTATTATTATTGTTATTATTATTATTATTATTATAATTATTATTATTATTATTATTATTATTATTATTATTATTACTATGATATTATTATTATTATTATTATTATTATTATTATTATTATTATTATTATTATTATTATTATTATTATTATTATTATTATTATTATTATTATTATTATTATTATTATTATTATTATTATTATTATTATTATTATTATTATTATTATTATTATTATTATTATTATTATTATTTCTGAAGGAGGTGTTTGGAGTAATCTCATCAAGGCAAAGCAGCTAAAAGTTGAAGAAAGTAGAGAACCAGAAAGGTTGACGCCTGTTAAGTTATGAAGGTTTTTTTTAACCTTTTAAATTCAAAAGTGCAAATAAATATATTTGTTTGTCCCAAACTTTTAATAGTTGTAGCCATGGGCGTAGGCAGGGGGGGCAGGGGGGGCACTTGCCCCCCCCCTAAATCTTGGCGAAATAAAAATTATAAACTTCATATGCTTGCCAGACGACGTTTTTAAGGGTTAAGTAGTAGAAAAATACATCAATCGATAGATAATGTAGTAGTAATTACTAATTCTGCATCATTAACGTATTATAATATTATTTTTTTTAGTGTTTTTAATTTATGTGTTTTCGTTTTCATATTGGCTTAAAGTCAACTAGCTTTGTGCTTTTATACAGCTGGATTCTTCTGATATTATTCTCAGCTATAACTTTCAGTATGTCGATAGCATTTGGCGGCTGCCAAAGCTGTTAAATCAATCTCGGAAGGCGTACCCGTTGATATTCAGCTGCAGACAACACATTAAAAAACAATCGCAGAAAATTAAAGAAGTATTACAACAATTTTGAAGACCATAATTATATATATATATATATATATATAGCAAAGAAGAGTATATATATATATATATATATATATATATATATATATATATATATAGTATATATATATATATATATATGAGGTATATATATATATGTTATTATATATATATATATATATATATATATATATATATATACATATATATATATATATATATATATAAAAGAATAGAAAGAAGTAGATATTACAGAAGAGAGTATATATTGCTGGGGGTATCTACATATATATATATATATATTTATACATATTTATTGGTTGTTATTATATAGTAGTGAGTTACATATTATGCTATATATTGGTTATTGGTTATTATTGTTATATATATATATATATTATATTATTTATATATGTTATATAGATATATATATATATATATATATATATATATATATATATATATTATATATATTATATAATATATATATATTATATATATATATATATATTATTAAGTTATAATTCCAAACCCTCTGTCTCCCTAATGAAATCCTGCCTGACTCCCATATATATATATGCTGTTATACATATATATATATATATACATATATTATAGCATAGCAGCAGCAGCAGTTAAGAAAAAGAGCAGCAGTAGTATATATATATATATATATATATATATATATATATATATATATATATATATATATATATATATATATATATATAGTAGCAGAGTGTTAGGAGTTATTTAATTTTCTTCCTCCACTCCACTAGTTGTTTTCAAAGTTCTTTTGGTGTTTTACGTAATGACTTCCATTTTACGTTGTAAGACCTAAATACCACAGGTACTAGCTTATTGCAGCTTTCTCTGTCGGAAGTCGCCTACTTTCACCTTACTGGGGCTATTTGCGGCTAGTCAACCTTCAAAATCTTTTATAGTTCTCTCTTAAGAGCAAGAAGGTTTTTTGGTCGATTGATAAAATATTAATAATAAAATAATGAAAGCAATATAAGCAAACCATTCGCTGACTTGCAAGCAAACTCGGTTTCTTTTTAACTCGAAATATCAATTTTTTAATATACCTAAAAGTCTTGTTGACCTGCAGCAAAATACAAGTATTTAAATAAATAAGATACAAAATATGTCACAAAATGATGTGAAAGCAAATATTACAATATAATTTTCATATTTTAATAACATATTGCCATAAAAAATACTTTAAATACAATATATGCTTTTTAAATAATAAAATAATTTGAGAAAAAATGTTCTCCCTGCAATTGGTTTTCTTTGTCAAGTTTTGTCTAAATGTTACAGGTTATCTTACTTATTCTTATACGCATTTTTAAAACTATTCTCTTGTCTTAAACAATACAATACTAATAGTATATATAAAAAGAAACATTATGAAATAAATGTTATATAATCATATACCATAAAAGTTATGTTTAGCTTCAATTATGAATTTTAACTATATTTTAAATGTTACAAAATATGAAATGTATCCAAGAATTCTGGGCAGTCCTTGAAGAACCCATTTTCTCTAATTCACTTGTAAATAAAGTCTCACTTTGATTAAAAAAACATATTTAAATAATCACTATATATATATATATATATATATATATATATATATATATATAGTATATATAGTTATAGTTATATATAAAGTATATATAAGTATATATATAAGGTTATGAGATATATATATATATATATATATAAGGTTAAGTTATATATTGCTCGCAATAATTACTATGGTGGATGTGTAACAGCTGCATTAAAATTGCAATCAAAATTTGCCATTAAACATTTTTCAAACATTTGCTCTTTTAAAATAAAAGAGGTTTTAAAAATAAGGTCATGTTATAAACTGTCTACCCCTTTGATTAATTGTAGTGGCACTTACTGTGAGTAGAGAAATTAAAAATTGAAAAACATTCAACAGAATACGCAGTTATTAGAAGAGAGAGAGAGAGAGAGAGAGAGAGAGAGAGAGAGAGAGAGAGAGAGAGAGAGAGAGAGAGAGAGAGAGAGAGAGAGAGAGAGAGAGAGATAAAAGAGAGAGAGAGAGAGAGAGAGAGAGAGAGAGAGAGAGAGAGAGAGAGGAAAAAAATGTTAACTACAAGGCAAATTTACGGTGTTAATATAAAAATTTAATTCAATGATATTAATTTTGGAATAAAAGAAATAGACATAGAATATTAAAATATTAAAGAATTTCAAATTTCTTTTTTAAAAAATAATAGTTACCTAGTAAATACGACAAAACTTTCAATTTATATTTAAAAATCTATTTCTATTTTCGTAAAATATTTGTGCAATAATTAAAATATATCAAAATCTTATATAAATTAATAAAATATTGTACTTGAAAAATTATTGTTATATAATTATTACCACAATGTACAAAGTACAATTCACTATAATTATTCTATTATACTGATATTAAATTGAATTTATGAGTTGGAATAAACTCCAAATAAGCATTATATATATATATATATATATATATATATATATATATATATTGTCAAAGAAAGATAGCAGAAATATATCTATCTATCTATCTATGTTGCTATATATATATATATATATATGAGTATGGTATGAGTATATGAGTATATATATATGGGTATATATATATATGAAAGGCTGTGCAGAGTCCATAGGGCCCCCCTGCCAAAGTGGAAATGGGGCCCTTTGGTATATATATATATGGTTATATATATATATAAGCAGCAAGAATGTTCTTCTTGAGAGCAGCAGAGTATATAAGATATAGTTATATATATATATATAAGCAGCATATATATATATATATATATATATTGTCATTATTATTTATATAAGATAGTTATATATATATATATATATATATATATATATATAGAGCATATATATATATATAGTAGTTATATATATATATATATATATATATATATATATATATAGTTTATATGCTATTTATCAGATTAATACTCTTCCTTCTTATTGGAGAAATTAGATATTTGTAATAAAAGAGTAATGATATTTTTGGAAAGAGGTATAAAAATGAGTATAAATGTTCTTTAAAAGGGAAAAACATGTATTAAAGACTTTTCACTTTTTGTACAAAAATTTAATCAAATTCACAAAAACATCTTTTTTGCATTCTGCTTCCAAATGTATTATTACTATTTTTACTTAAATATATTTTCCCCTCCCCTCCTCCAAAAATAAGTATCAATCTAGTTAATTGATATGTTATATATATATATATAGCATATAGTTATATATATATATATATATATATATATAGTATAGTTATATATATATATATAAGATATAGCATATATATATATATATATATATATATATAAGTTATATATTTATATATATAGTTATATAGATATATATATATGTAAGTATATGTATTATATATATAAGAGAAGTATATATATATATATATATATATAGATATATATATATATATATATATATTTGGTATATATATATATATACAAGAAATTATAGAATAAGAATTTTAATCTTACCAAAATTCGTGAATATCTGTTCTCGGCTTGCTGCAAATATTCGAAAGTGATGAATACTTTATAGTTTACCAAAACGTTTTTGGCTCATTGCCATGAATTTATTAACCACTTTTTTCAGATCAAGAGTACGACATCATTTTCAATGCTTAAATGCTTAAAAAAGCCAATGCACTTAGCCTTGTTCTGTCATATTGTTCCTTAAAAAGTTCTTTATTAACTTGAGCTTTGAAAACGACCTTTCATCTGCAGATGTTACTGGCAACGTCAAATACAACTGAACTGCTGTAAACAAGTCTGGTAAGCTACTTGCTAAGGAGCTGTTTTCTACGAATAAAAAGTTTGATAAATCTTTAATAGTTACCATATTTTTCATTTTCACTTCTTTAGTCATGCTTTGAAGATGATTAATTGTTCATAAACCGAAGATAAATTCAAATCTGTATTTTTTCTACCAGTTTTGTAGCCTTTTCTCGCAACTTTTCATTTCGTAGCTCTGCTATTGCTGCAGGAGCAAGAAATGAAAATAACTCATTAACATTGTTCATGCTATGAAACAGTAGTTATCTGTTCATTTAATATATCAAGAGATTTATTGAAAAACCCTTATTCTTAAGACTTTCAATGGGTCTTCAATTCTTTTTCATAAGATAAAAGCTCACCAAAAAACTTTTTTAATCTGTATTTGACGTCTGAAGTAATTTTGCTTCAATGTTCCAATGATGTGCTAACTCCGTAGCTTTTCTCACTATATCTTCAAATTTGTGTCTTAGCTCACATAAGTTTGATTTGTTTGTCCTTAATAGATGTTGCTTTCTGAAGATCTGTATTTGAACTTTGCATATTTTTGAGAAAACATTGATGCTTTCCAATACTTTACTTTGAAACACAAGACAGAGAATAAACTGATAATTTTCTAACTGCTTCCTGAGACCAAGGGCTTTGTTTCTTTCACTTGACTTCTTACTCATAATATCACTTGAGATAAGAACTGCGAAAATACTTTTTGAAATTGTTTTTTTTTTTTTTTTTTTTTTTTTTTGAAGGGATTAATATTTTTTAGATTTCCTCCTTGTTGGTCACAATTTTTTTTGTTTTTGTGTTATGCATTCGTTATTTGTTGAACAGCTGTTAATTCCTTGCCACCACGAGCTGTAGTAGAACTGAAATACACATATACTTTTCCTTTCCAGTTTGTCATAAAATTTTTGAAGAGCCATTATACCTTTTACAGA
Organism: Trachelipus rathkii; assembly: GCA_015478945.1. Lineage (NCBI taxonomy): Eukaryota > Metazoa > Arthropoda > Malacostraca > Isopoda > Trachelipodidae > Trachelipus > Trachelipus rathkii. The sequence goes on along the minus strand of JABUQX010073882.1, from coordinate 3,233 downwards.
ATTATTATGAATTAAATTTAAATTATGAGCTGCACAATGAATGTATTCTGCATCTTGGAACAATTTTCTATATACGAGCCTGAAGTCCTGAATATTTCCCTCGCATATTTGCTCCTCCATCATAGCCTTGACCTCTGCATTTTTCTAATTTAATGTTTTTGTTATCTAATACCTTAATTATTTATTTTTTTCAAAGTTTTCGGCACTGTTCTCTGTTATGTTATAAAAACCCACAAATTTTTCTTCAGGGGAGGTGCAACTATTTCTTAAGGGCACACCCCAATTTTCACCCCCCTAAAATGGACATAAAAATTGGAATTTTCAAATGATTTTGACACTCATAAACACTAAACTGAAGCTGCTTTTGCCCCCAAAAACATTGTTTCGGGTGTTTTTCATGACTGTAGTCATTCTTCAGAATTTTCAATTTTTCAAAACCATGTTTTTGACATTTTTCGTATCAACTTCCAGAATTTTTTTTCAAAGTGACTTCTAAGCTTGAAATATGCATAGATAGATCCATATTACCTACATTAGTCAAAGAGAGATTTTCTTTTCGATTTTCTTTGAGTTTTGTGCTCAGCGTTGTCCAATTTCCAAACCCACTTTTTTTTATTTTGAAATGAAAAATTGCGATAATTTTTTCCTGTTCGGGCGAAGTGGATGAAATTTTAGGCAAGCTGGCGTAGTCGAGGCACAGTTTTACTCAGATACCTCTTTGCATATGCAGTTT
>JABUQX010073881.1:30000-42500 GCA_015478945.1 Trachelipus rathkii | reverse complement strand
TCTGAGAGTTATTTAATAAGGACAATGGTAAAGTTCAACCTAGATAAATGAAATCAACAAAATACTTACAAGACCCGGACACTCACACGAACAAACCTACACACCATGAAGTTACTAAACAATCCTCTGAGTGTAATTTAAGCACTGCTAGCAACCAATGAAAACTGTTAAAACAATAATATTCCAATAAAAGTGCCAGCTCAATTCCTATGAAGAATCCGTAAACCAATCTAGAAGTTATGTTAAAAATGTTGATTAGGATTTATAAACTTTCACCTTTTAATATTTCACGCAACTTAACTTGACTTGAGTTACCAATGAAAAAAGGTAACTTTTCGTTACGGGATGGAAAACGTAACGAGTCACTGGTTGGAAAAAGGTAACTTGCGTTACTGACGCTAAAAGGTAACTTGAGTTACTGGATGGAAAAAGATAACTTGAGTTACTAGATGGAAAAAGATAACTAAAATAGCTTTAGCAGCTTTTTATTATTGACAGCTCGGAAATGGAGTTAAATTTCCCTTCCCCCAAAAATTGATATTTATTTAAAAAGCGTAGTTGGTTAACAGTTTTTAAAATATATATATATATATATATATATATATATTATATGGGTGATATATATATATAATAGTCAGTTATATATATATATTATAAAGCTATATATATTATATATATATATATATATATATATATATATATATATATATATATTGTCACGGGAATCAACCAGCTAATAAATTATGAAGGGAGGAATATTACGGGAATACCAACCAACTAACAAAAAAATGAAGGTAAGAGTAGGAAATTGTTAGAGAAAAATTCAGATTGTTTTGTCCGAACATCTCAAAGGAGCAGGCGGAAGGTGAGAATTAAACCCGATGGAAGAGTGGAAATTCGGAAGCCTGTAATAAGAGAAATTGTTGGAAATAACCCCGTGGAATAGGGTAAGTAAAATAATAATAGTAAAAAAAGGTTTATATTCTTTAGATGATTTAAAAAGGAATTATTAATAAAAACTTTTATGTTATATGAGATCGAAATCGGGAGACCCGATACACGAATTGTGAATATTTTGGAAGTCCTTAAACAAATGAATCAAATTTTAGACGATTTGGAATTACTAGACGATACAGTTGGAAATCGATTATTGAGCGGAAATCAGGATTTAAGTTGTTGTTCGTCCTCGTCGTTGAAAATCTCTACTCAAGTTGGACTCGCTTCTTTCAAGGCGGGTATTTTGAGGATACTTGCAGAGCTGTGACTATCGACATATTTGGTTGCCTGGATGGAAATTGTAAGTCTCGTACTTATTGGAATTTATAAACTGTGAAGTAACTGAGTGAGTATTCTGTAAGTAAGGTGATCACTTGGTTTTAGTAAAACTTTGAAACATTTTATACGTGATATTAAACTAAATAATTTTGTTTTGAAGGGATCACGTGGATTTAGTAAAACTTTGAGCATTTTTATGTTATACTAAATTTATTAAATGATTTTGATTTAAAGTCATCGCTTGGTTTCAGTAAAAATTTCTATGTGTGACATTAAACTAACTAAATAATTTGGATTTAAAAATAGTTGAAACGTTACTATTTATTAAGTGCTGTTTAATAATACGGGAAAACTTACCCTAGGATTACTTCGATTGTGTCTTTTTATTATGTGTTTATTAGTAAGTATATTTTGAATAGAGGTCCTTTTAGCTTAATTGTTAATATTGTAAAAATTATTGGGAATTACATTTAAGAAAATCAGCGTTTTTGTCTCGTCCTCCAATGGTGAAATAAAGATATGCATAGAGGAAATAAAACTATCAATATATATATATATATATATATATATATATATATATATATATATATATATATATATATTAATATATATAATATACTATATAAAATATTTATATATATATATATATATATATATATATATAATCACTGAAATCTTCAACAAATCTTGGCAACTTAACTACATACCCCCAATTTGGAAACAAGCATTCATAATCCTAAAACTCAAACCAAAAAAAGACCCTAAATCCCCCTCCTCCTACCGCCCAATTTCTCTGCTTTGCTCCATTAGTAAACTACTTGAGAAATTATTACTAAACAAAATTTCCCACCCCATTACTCTCCCAGATTTCCAACACGGATTTAAAAGCAACCAACCACTCTACAACCACAGCCCTCACCTCCCTTACACTACACATCATTAATGGCTTCAACTAACCCCCTTCCCACAGATCAATACTCACTGCAATAGACAAACAAAGCATTCGACACTGTCCCCACACACATCCTTATTCAAAAAATCCTCCACTCCCCCCTGGTAAATAATGACAAAAAATGGCTCTCCAATTTCCTCACCAATCCTTTTGCAAAGGTTTCATACAAAAACAACCTCTCTCATTCCATCAAATTACAAAATGGCGTCCCACAGGGCGCCATTCTCTCCCCATTCTTGTTCAACTTGTTTCACAGCCAGATCTACCACCCCAACCGCACCAATCCACCAAACTTGATTACTTACCACAGACGACCATCAGTCTTATTCCCAACACCCAGACGTAAACGATAGCCACACAAACATACCCAGAATATTTACATTTTATTAGAAAATTGGATTAACCTCCGAACAGAATGACCAGGCATCCCCCCTAAATCCTCCATTACTCTGTTTAAACTACTGACGTCACCAATCCTCCCTCATCCTATAATCACCCTGAACAATAACCTCCTTCCACTAAACAAAACCCCAAAAATATTGGGACTTACCTATGACACTCACATGACGTTTTCCCCCCACATCGACCAAATCACTTCCTCAACCCGACGTAAACTAAACACCCTCCGAACCCTTTCTCATCATAACTTCAGCGACCGAAAAAACACACTCATCACTACTTATAAACAATCTCCTTAGAACAAATTTAAACTATGCCTCACCAGCATGGTTCCCAGCACTCTCAAAATCAAACACAAATAACTACAAAATCTTCCAAAACACAAGCCCCTCAGGAATTATCACAGGTTGCCACAAAAACCACCCCAACCAACATTTTACACGACGAAAACTTTCCATTTCTCCCATTTTCCACCCACCGGGAGATGGTGGGGACTCAATTTTATCAAAAAACCCGTAATCCATCCCACCCTTGTCACCAAAATTCTCTCCAACCCCCCCCCCCCGACAAAGACTAAAATCCCCCCCTTCTTCACCAGCTCAATTCTATTACAACATAATTCCCCCTCCCCCTCTCAATAGGTCATGGATTACGCATATCCATACATATCTAACCAACACATACCTTCAAAACCACCCAAATAACAATTACTAAACACTCCCTCCCCAAAAACCTTCCCCTAGAGAAGAAACGCTGTCCAGGAGAGGCCAAATCGACCCCTTGCCCGGAGCAGATCAGGTCACCACCCTAAACTCATGCAATATAAATAAGATTCAAACTAGATAATGTTACCTCCCCCACCTGCACCAGATGTTTATAATTCCCAAGACACAATAGAACACCTCCTTCTGGGGTGCTCTGGCTCTCGAATGCCCCCAGCGCGATTTCTCTATATCCCACTTCTCCCTGTGAACCGCCAGAGGTGGCGGGCAGCCAGGCTTCCGGAAGAGCAGTGTGAGCCCTCCAATTAAGGGGGGACAGAGGGAGAAGTAAATAAGTAAGTATATATTATATATATATATATATAATATATATATATATATATATATATATATAATATATATATATATATATTATATATAATATATATATATAATATATAATATATAATATATTACTATATATATATATATATATTATACCACTTAATAGCTGACCATACCCGCCAACATAACATAGTAATAAAATACAACCCCTAAAATTTGTATTTTTCCCCATGCTGGATTCGATCCTGGACCCTAGCATATGAGCGTGCAAGTAAAAGGTGTATATGTATATATATATTATATAGTAATATATATTATATAATATAAATATATTATAATATATGTATTTATATATATAATTATATATATATATATATCTATTGTTTTACCACGTTTAAATGCTGCTTTGAAGATTGCTTTAATGTAAAATATCAGTCATTAAAAACGGAAAAGAAAAAGACATTAAATTTCCTGTCACCAGTATGCGTAACGAGGACCCTACTCTTATAAATACATCCACCAGTCTTCTTCCCCCAACCAGCGCCCTATTTAAGAAGGAAAACAGACTTTTGTTAATTTTATTAGGGCTACAGTTGATGCCATAGATTAGTAGTGATAATAATTACTTGAAGGTATATACTTCAAAAATAATAATTTTTCATCTCTTCTCTCTCTCTCTCTCTTCTCTCTCTCTCTCTCTCTCTCTCTCTCTCTCTCTCTCTCTCTCTCTCTCTCCTCTCTCTCTCTCTGACATTTAATTTCATAAGTTTTTCATTACAGATCAGACCTTCGCTACTAAAGAGACGATTAATGGCAATTCATCCTCCACCATATAAGAGGATCTTCGTCAGGAGAAACGGATATCTTTTACGTTTACTGCTGCATGGTTTTTGCTCTCTGCTTCATCATCATCATCATCATTCTCATCATCATCAATCATCATCACATCATCATCATCATCATCATATCATCATCATCATCATCATCATTCATCATCATCATCATCATCATCATCATCATCATCCTTGAATTGCAATGCTCTCATGTCTTCGAAAATGTGAATGGTTACGAAAGCAACGTTTGCTGTTCTTTGTTTTTCTTGAACTATTTCAGACTTTTATTTTTTAATTTCTTCATATTTTCGACTGACGCTGACTTTAAACGTGTCCATGCTCTCTCTCTCTCTCTCTCTCTCTCTCTCTCTCTCTCTCTCTTCTCTCTCTCTCTCTCTCTTCTCTCTCTCTCTCTCTCTCTCTCTCATCTATCTATCTATCTATCTATCTATCTATCTATCTATCTATCTATCTATCTATCTATCTATCTATCTATCTATCTATCTATCTATCTATCTATCTATCTATCTATCTCTATCTATTTCTATCTATCTCTCTTTCTCTCTTTCTCTGCTTTCTCTCTCTCTCTCTTTCTATTTATATATAATATATATATATATATATATATATATATATATATATATTATATATATATATATATATATATATATATATATATATATATATATATATATCCATAAAATCGAACCACTTATTAATTTTATTAATTTTCGTTGCACTCGTGGTTTTTATTCATTGACTAACAATATATGAGGAAATATCCTCTCTTCTGAGAGGCTACGAGAGGAATCACGTCCGCTGCTAATGACGAGATTTTACTGAGTATCTTGATGATATCTTCAAAGTGTTGGATTACAGTGATACAGTTGGATAGGAAAAAATTGTCATGAGGTGTAAGACATTTATTTTATCATTAGAGAGGCCTTTCAAGCAGAGAGATTTATTAAATTCTTGCATCACTTTCATTATTTACAGAGTTCTGCTTCGTCATGTATTACTCAAAGTTGTGGAACGTTAATTCTAATCTGGATTTTCTTTAGTTCATCTTGGTCTATGGTCAAGTTATTAAAGGGTGCTGCAATTGAGAGAACTTTACTGACTGATCTTCAGATGCCAAATCATTTTTAATGGTAAAACGCAGTTGTTGACTTACGGAGTATGTGTTATTCAATCCAGGAAGAAGCGGTTCTTTCTTTATATGCCAAAAATACCTCACATGACACAGCGAACATTTTCTACATATAGGTTTCATTTACCATCATTCCACTGGGATATTCACCAGTGTGACGCTCAGTGAGTTGATCAGATCAAACAAAACGTTTTGACGTTTGAAGTCACTGATCTTGAGTGTCTGTACTAACACTTTTAAGGTTAACAATATCCTAAAATCAAGGTAAAAATATAAATTATATTTTTTGATCTGAGTAAATTGTCAAGACTTTTAATGTGGCTCAAGTTATTCTCACCGATCACAAAAGTTGCAAAAGGTTTAACAAGTTCCAGCAAAAGATTTTATATTCTTACTCACATGTGACCCAGTGAGAATGCGAATTAATTATTTTTCCATCGAGAATACGAATGTGAAAGAAAATAATTTTTTATTGTTCGCGAATATGCGAATACGAATATTTTATTTTATTTAATTTCTTAAATTATTATTATTCAGAATAGAGAAATTACAGTTTAAATATTTATTAACATGGAAATATATCTCGTTTTACAATATATAGTTTAATATTTATTCAATTTCAATATACAAATATTTTTAAATCATTTCTTAAAAAATACAAAAATAGATAATAGAAACAATAATGGATCAAGTATGCTTGAAGCAATGAAAATGGAAAAATAACATCTTGCATTTAATAAAAAAAAAATTTTTTTTGGTTGAAATGATTACGAAATTAATAACTTCAAAATTATAATTATCATAAATGGTGTGGTGCATCACAATGTAACAAATTAGTTCCTTTGAAAAACAATTGCTTTATTTTCGATGTTAATTGATTATATGAAGATGGATATTCGGCACGGACAGTTCTTATGAAGATTTTCTTCACAGAATTCTCGGGCGACAGAGCTAGCAACTCGGCCCTTAAATTTCTTGCTTGAACTACTCCAGAACCAGCATCGGAGGCTTGTGCGCTTAGAAGCACGATCTTCTAGAGAGCTCTTTGAGGGAGTTTCGAGGGGAAATGGAAGAAGGGTGAATGAAACCATACCTTAGAGTATATAACTCAAGGACTAGCATCGGAAACCATTGCGCCGAGAAATATTTTTCTAGAGTGCTCTGTGATCAAGTGTTTCGATGAAAGAAGGAGGAAGATGCTGGTTTAACTGACAGGGCAAAAACCCTATCTGGGAGACAGTAGATAGATAGATAGATAGAAACAATAATGAAAAAAGCAAATTAAAATTTTAAATAGTTTGAAATTTATTTTAAAAAGATAATTGTTATCTCTATATTTAAAAAACTGTTTTATATTTTTATAGTATATTTAATTATGAAAATTAATTAGACAATTTTTAAAATATCATTTATGTTTTAAATTAATAATAATCAGTTGTTTATAAAAATTTATTTCTATTTAGTTCGTAATGCAAATTAATTTGCACGATTTAAAGTTTTCTATCACGTTTAGATACTTCTGGGTTGTCAACCCCATAAAAGAAAAATACAATATATATATATATATATATATATATATATATATATATATATATATATATATATATATATATATATATATATATATATATATATATATATATATATATAATATATATAATATATATATATATATATAATATAAATATATACATATATAGATATAAATATATATATGATTATATTTATATATATTATATAAATATATATATATATATATATATATATATATATATATTATATATATATATATAATATATATAATATATATATATATATATATATATATATATATATATATATATATATATATATATATATATATATATATATATATAATATATATATTATATTATATAATATATATATATATATATAACTTTGATTCACTCTCCGCTATATACGATAAAATAAAGATGTACACATACGTAAGAGAGCGGATGTACTTGCCCTCATATACACAAGGCCTCTCGAAATTATTTAAACTATCAAAATTTTTTTATGAATTAAATCTCTTAATTTTAATTTATAGGAATAGTAAAATATACTGGTCAAAGCAAATTAAGAGTACATGTTAATAGAAATGAAGAAAACATTTATGGTTCATGAAGATTTCTTAGGTTTAATGGCTGTTGAAAGCACAAAAGGAGAATCTTTAACGAAGGCAATTCTTCGAAGGTTGAAATAAATAGCGACTTTCTGATTAGACATGATGGTGGAGCAGCAAAGAAGAAAAGTTTTATATAAAAGTGTTCAAGGTGTCGAAAATGTACAACGCCTTGCATGTTCAATTATGTTGACATTCATATGGAGTAAAACACATTAGAAAATTTTTACATAATAAAAATGTATCTTAAAATGTTAATATAGTTATACCTAACAATATTTATTATAAAAAACGTGATGTTAGTGGGAACTGAAATAAAATTGTTATATTTCTTTCTGGGGATCTAATTATTATTTACGTTTAAAATCTTTTTATCAAAATATTTTTAATTTTTTTTTTATAAGTATATATATATATATATATATATATATATATATATATATATATATATATATATATATATATATATATATATATAATATATATATATATATATATAAATATATATATATATATATATATTGACCACGTGTGTTTCACTGAGAATACTTAGATTATTTTCTCTACTAAACAGCCATCCTACCCTATGCGTTTTTTCTGGCAATCTTTGATCGGGCCGATTTGGGAGCCTTGCGTCGCTTCTTATGCTAGCTATAATTGGAAGACTGCTTTGACTCTGGTGACGCTTCGGCTTCGGCCGATAAGGTGGGAGCTGTAATCGTTGATGGATGAGCAGGTTCATTCCTCTTCGACTAAATCTTTCTCTCCTCATAATCCATGGTTCACGTGCTTTCTCTCTGGCCATTCAGGCTAGAGACAGTTGCGTATCGGGGTGGAAAAAATTTCGTTCTATCACTCTTGCTAATTTTCATCAGCTAGAAATCGTTGCAGGGATACTCTTCGTTCGAGCAAAGCGGGCTTTCATCAAACGAAAGGCCGCTAACCTCCTGCTTGGTTCACCTACTGATAAATCTTTCTGCCTCTTGCCAAAAACATCGTCTAAACAACTTCTGTAAATAATTCTGCCTTTCCTCTCATCTTATTTCGATCGGATGTTTCTGTTGCTAATTCTCCTACTAAAAGGCCCATCTCTTAGGGCCTCCTATTTTCCTCAAAATCAACGCTAGACGGTTCTTTTCCCTCTCCTCCTCCTTCTCCTTCTTCTCTCAGTTGTCCTATGCCATTGCCTGTTTTTACATTTATCGGGTAAGTTGATCCGAGGATCTATGAACGTTAGGAAGGGGGGTGGCCCGATGGCATCCTCCCCGAGTTTTGAGGAGTGTGTTTCGTGCTGACCCCGCCCCCTCGTTCAACTATATTCTCTATGTCTCAATACTAATCTTTCCCTCAGTGTTGGAAGCACGCACATGTCCAACCTGTTCCGAAAAAAGGAAACCCGCTCTGATCCTTCTAACTATCGCCTATGGCTCTCACTTGTATTCTATCTAAGATCTTTGAAACCCTTCTCAACTCTCATTTCTTAGATCATCTGGAATCTTATTCACTTCTTTCCGATCGACAGTACGGCATTCGGCGCTCGAGGTCTACTGGCGATATACTTTCCTATCTAACTGATTTATGGTTTTCCGCCCTCAGAAAACTACGGGGAAGACTTGCGTGGTGGCGCTTGAAATATCCAAGGCATTTGACCTGTTATGGCACGCGTCACTGCTCTCCAAGCTCCCCTCCCTTGAGTTTCTCCCTTCTTTTTGCTTACTTATGTCTAATTTTCTTTCAAGTCGCTCAATATCGGCTGTTGTTGATGGGGCGACTTCTTCTTTTCTGTCAATAGTTGTGTTCCTCCAAGGTTTCTGTTATTCTCCACTTTATTCCTACTGTTCAAGTAATGATCTGTCTCACTTGCACATCTAACCTATTCCACTTCGTTATGCTGAAAGACTCGACCTTTCATTCTTCAACTCATTTCAATTCTGCTCCCTCTTTTACTTCTAGAATTGCCTCTCGTCTTAATCTTTCCGATTCTATTCTCGCTGATCTGGATAGAATTTCCGGGTGGGGTCGTCTCAACCTTGTGAAATTCAATTCTTTAAAACCCAACTTCTATAAATCTAACTCTCTAAGACACCTTCTAACTTTTCTATCTCTTTCGACGGTTCTTCTCGTCTTCCTGTTGACAATATAAACATCCTGCCCTTAAAAAAAAAAAAAAAAAATTCTTGGAAAACCTTCACATATATATATATATATTATATATATATAATATATATTATATATTATATATATATATATATATATATATATATATATATATATATATATATATATATAATATATATATATATATATATATATATATATATATATATGGTTGCTATGGCGGCCTCAAAGAAACCTGGGAGTCTGTTTAGGATGCGAAGACTTTTTTTTCCTCTCTCAGTTGCCCCCGCTATACAAGGCCTCATCCGCCCTTGTATGGGGGACTGCTCTCCATATCTGGGAGGGCTTGTTTTCACCCGGCTTTTGGATAGGTTCGAGTCAAAGCCAAAAGGCTTATATAAACTGTTCTACACTTTCCAGCTCACTTGACCCCTCTATCTTTGCTGCGCGATGCTGGTGCCTTTATCTCTTTTCTATAGGGTACCGCAGCGGCAGGTGCTCGAGGGAACTTATTACTCGCGTACCACACCTTACGAACGCCCTCGTAGCACAAGGGCTGCTGTGTGAGTGTTGTGTTGATATTGGTAACTCCACGCGTTAGTTCGCTACGGTGCTTCCTTCTTTTCCTGACCACCTCTTCTGTGGAATTCTCTTTCATCTTCTGTGTCTCCTGCTGAATTAATCTCCGTCAATTCAAGCCTGTCTGTGCTCATTGCATAGTTTGCGTTAGTTGATGAATTATCTGTGATTGTGCACACTCCTTCCTTGAATAGGGCTATGCCCGTGAGTGGTGTGACAACTTAAATATATTATATATATATATATATATATATATATATATATATATATATATATATTATATATATTATAATATATTATAATATTTATATATATATATATATATATATATATATATATATATATATATATATATATATATATTAACGATATAGAAATCTATATAACGATAATCGTCACCTGGCAACTCTTACCAGGCCAGTGGCGTCATAATGAGTTAACATTTTAATTAAAACTTTAAAAGTGAAACGTTTTCAGCGTTGTCGGTGATTTTTTTTATTTACGCTTATTAGTGTGGTGAATGTAGTCCCCAATCTCCAGTTCTTCGACCCTCTGGTCAATACCCTTTGACGTAATAGACAAGAGGTTCTTCAGCACTTTTGAAGATGAGGAGTACCTTCTGGCCACTGCCTTCCACCCCAAGTTTCGCCTGATATGGATGAGGGCTTTTGAAGAAACAATGGCCAAAAAGTCAGAGGTCAAGGCCCTGATGGAGAAGAAGGTGGAAGAGTTATTGCGGCGTACCGAACTCTAGAACGCCAACAGTACCAGCAGCAGCGAGGGAGAGTACATGGAAGAGAAGGACTACTACTCAAGCATCTTTGATGCTGATGATTACACTAAACTTACTCAAGGTCAACGTCATCAAAGATCAATCAAGAGTAAAGCTGCTGTCATTGTAAATAAGTGGCAGCAGGCGAAATCGACAGACAGTCTGTCAGACCTAGCTTTTAACAATGAGAAGGTGCTCATTGATCTCTTTATAAGGTACAATACTGCAATGCCGTCTAGCGCTGCGGTGGAGCGATTGTTCTCCCTTGGCAAAGATATCTACAGAGCCAAGAGGAATTCTCTGTCAGATGAAAACTTTAATATGCTCATGTTTATGAGGGGGAACATACAAATGCTGCAGAAGGCCAGAACCTAGTATTTATATTTTTATGTTGATAAATTGTAATTAACTAATTCTTTGATTTCATTTCAAATCCTTTATTAACCTTTATCTTTGGCTTTTTACATACATTATATAGAATCTATAACATCATAGCATAAATTCGAAAATAAAATTTTATTATAAAAAAACTGAAAAGCAAAGGGAAAAAAATTAAATTTATTTAATAAGATATCCAAAGTTTTACAAGTTATATAAAGCAAGTAGCAACATTCCCATATTTTCTGGGTACGTGTCGGTAAAGAAAACTGAAAATTTTATATTATAATCTATAAAATAGGTGAAAAGAAGATGTAATAAATTTATTTTTAACATTTTCTTAAAAACCAAAGTCGTGTTTTTTTTTAACATTTTATTTATAATAAAATGAAATACATAAAAATTTGGATTTATCGATTTATCGCCTTATCGGCGATATTTTCGATTATTTTTATCACGAGTTATCGGATATCGGTTATCGATGATAAGGTTTTCGTTATCGATTTATCGGTTATCGCGATAACATTTTTCGTTATCGTGCCCACCTATGAGTAAAACACAATAGAAAATTTCTTACCATAATAAAAACAACTGGACATTATTTTAGTTTGCCAAGACGGAAACTATTTTAAAAGGAAAATGTTTCCTTGTTTTATTTTTGTTGTGGTAACCGTGTATCTTGATGTTATATCGATACGTGAACAAGAACAAAGACCTCTTAATTTAAGTTCTGATGTATTAGGAGTACTGCACGTGGGATCAGTCCCCAATTCCACAAGAGTACATTACCCACTTCCCAAGTAAATGAGTTTCTAAGAAAATGCATTTGGGCTCGTCGAAGTATGTGGAAAC
>JABUQX010073881.1:20000-22500 GCA_015478945.1 Trachelipus rathkii | reverse complement strand
AGAACAGATTTTCAAAATTTTTTTGACTATCTTACTACTTCTCATGAAACTGTTACTTCTTTCATCCAAATGCTGAGGTCCTCTATTTAGGGATTTCAACGTACACCACACTGAGTGGTTGGGCTCCTCTCACACTGATGCAGGCGGGGAGGAGGCCAAAACATTCAGTATTCTCAACGATCTGGAACAGTTAATTAAGGAACCTACACATATTCCAGATCGTCCTAACCAATTCTTGAATACGCTTGACTTATATTTCACCACTACTCCTTCTCGTTATAAATACACCATTTCTCCTCCTATTGGTAACTCTGACCACAATCTTGTAGCTCTTAATTATAACACTTTCTCCCAGCAGCCCCCATGCCCTAAACGTAATTTCTGGCACTTTAATCGGGCTAATTGGGGGGAATTGCGTTGTTTTTTGGCTAACTTCTCTTGGAATGAATCCTGCTTTGACTCGGGGGATGCCTCGGTCACCGCTGAAAAGGTGGGGGCCGTAATCACCGATGGGATAAGCAGGTTCATTCCATCTTCAACTAAATCTTTTTCTCCCAAAATCCATGGTTCGATGGAGCTTGTTCTCGCGCCATTCAAGAGAGACATTGCCTATCGGGCATGGAAAAACTCTCGTTCTCTTATCACTCTTACTAATTTCCATTCTGCTCGGAATCGTTGCAAGGATACTATTCGACAGGCTAAGCGCACTTTCACTAAAAGAAAGTGCGTCAACCTGCTTGGTTCTCCTACTGATAAAAATTTCTGGCCCCTTGCCAAAAACATCTCTAACAACTTTTGTAAATCTGCCTTTCTTCCCCTTATTCGCTCTGACGGTTCTGTTGCTAACTCTCCTTCTGAAAAGGTCAATCTCTTCGGCCTCCTTTTTTCATCTAATTCTACCCTGGACGATTCTGGCATTCCTCCTCCTACTCCTTCTCCTCTCATCAGGTTTCCCATGTCTTTACCTGTGATTACACATGATCGTGTGCATGGGATACTGGATCTATGAACGTCAGGAAGGCTAGTGGCGGATGGCACTCCCCATAACACTGAGGAGTGTGCTTCTGAGCTGGCGCCTGTCCTCGTTCAACTCTACTCTCTATGTCTTAATACTAATACTTTTCCTCAGTGCTGGAAGCGCGCATATGTCCAACCGATCCCGAAAAAAGGTAGCCGTTCTGATCCTTCTAACTATCGCCCTATAGCTCTCACTTGTATTCTATCTAAAATCTTTGAAACTCTTCTTAACTCTCATTTCCTGGATCATCTGGAGTCTCATTCCCTTCTTTCAGATCATCAGTATGGCTTTCGTCGCTCGAGTCAACTGGTGACATACTTTCCTATCTAACTGATTTATGGTCTTCTGCCCTTAGGGACCATGGGGGGTCTTGCGTGGTGGCGCTTGACATATCCAAGGCCTTTGACCGGGTTTGGCACGCGTCACTGCTCTCTAAGCTCCCTTCCTTTGGGTTTACTCCTTCTCTTTGCTTACTCTTGTCTAGTTTTCTCTCCGATCGCTCTATATCAGCACTCGTTGATGGAGCGACCTCTTCCTCCCTTCCTGTTAATTGTGGTGTTCCGCAAGGTTCCGTTCTATCTCCAACTTTATTCCTACTTTCATCAACGATCTCCTCAGATGTACTTCCAACTCTGTTCCCTATTTTGATTCTAGAGTTGCTTCTCTTCTTCAGCTTTCCGATCTGCTCCCTCTTTTTGCTTCTAGAGTTGCCTCTCGTCTTCAGCTTTCCGATTCTATTCTTGTCGATCTGGATGGGATATCCCAGTCGGATCACCTCAGCCTTGTAGAATTGAAAAATTTACAAACTAAGCTTCTACATCTCTCAAAGACACCTCCCAACTTTCCTATTTCATTCGACGGCTCTAACGTCTCACCTATGAATAACATAAACATTCTTGGTCTCAACACTTAAACAATAAATTGTCTTGAAACCTCATATTTCAATGATTGCTAAAAGGTGGCCTCAAAGAAACTGGAGTTCTGTTTAGATTGGGAATTTTTCCTCTGCACAGCTGCTCCAGTTATATAGGGCCTTATTCGCCCTTGCCTTGGAGTACTGTTCTCCTTTGGGGAATCGGCTCCACCCTTCTATTGAATAGGGTTGAGTCTAAAGCATTAAGAGACTAATAAACTGTCCCCCTACTTTCAAACTCTCTTGACCCTCTATCTCTGCGGCAGTGACGTTGGCGCACTATCTCTTTCTATAGGTACTACAGCAAATCGGTAGATGCTCAAGAGAGTTGGCCGCTCGTATTCCACCTCCATTGCGTCGCCCTCGCAATACAAGGGGTGCCATGCTCTCGCATGAATTTTGCGTAGTATTGAGAACCCCAGACTTTTTCCTTGTGGTACCTCTTTCTTTCCAACACTTCTGTTCTGTGGAACTCTTTGCCTTCTTCTGTTTCCTGATGAATTTAATCTTCTCTCTTTAAAGCCCACGTCTGCGCTCACCTGAGAGAGATTTGCCTTAGGCTGAGGTTG